>BEHA01050358.1:389709-439785 GCA_002897215.1 Eschscholzia californica subsp. californica | reverse complement strand
CCTGACCCAACCACGTCAATGTCGTATGTTGCTACATCCTCCAACATCTTCCACTGGTTCATCATCAATGTTGCCACGATACCCCTCGGTTGTCGGCTTAGTGCATCGGCTACCACATTTGCCTTACCCTGGTGGTACTGCAACGTGAAGTTATAATCCTTCATCAACTCCAACCACCTGCGCTGACGCATGTTCAACTCCTTTTGTGAGAAGAGATACTTGAGGCTCTTATGATCGGTAAAGAGATCGAACTTCTCACCATACAGATAGTGCCTCCAAATCTTCAAAGCAAACACTATAGCTGCCAACTCTAAGTCATGAGTTGGATAGTTTTGCTCATGTGGCCTCAACTGCCTAGAAGCATAAGCAACCACTTTATCTTTTTGCATCAATACACACCCTAAACCCTGAATAAAAGCATCTGTATAAATCACAAATCTGGTGCCACTCTCTGGAATGACCAACACCGGTGTCGTAGTCAACTTTGTTTTAAGTTCTTTGAAAGCCTCATCACACTTCGTATCCCATGAGAATGTCACTCCCTTCTTTGTAAGATTCGTCAAAGGTCCTGCAACACTTGAGAACCCCTTGATGAACCGTCGATAATACCCAGCCAATCCCAGAAAACTACGAATCTCAGTAACCGAGGTAGGCTGCTTCCAATTAAGCACAGCTTCAACCTTAGAAGGGTCAACCAATACTCCGTCCTTCGAAATAACATGGCCTAGGAATTTTACTTCCTCTTGCCAAAAATCACATTTCTCGAACTTTGCATATAACTGATGTTCCATCAGTCTCGCTAACACCAATCTCAAGTGATTTTCATGATCCTCCTTAGTCTTGGAGTAGATAAGAATGTCATCAATAAAGACAATGACAAATTTATCCAAGAAGTCCCTGAACACCCGATTCATGAGGTCCATAAACACTGCAGGAGCGTTAGTCAAACCGAAGGACATAACAAGAAACTCATATGAACCATAACGTGTCACAAATGCCGTCTTAGGAATGTCCTCCTCTCGGACTCGTAACTGATGGTACCCTGACCTCAAGTCAATCTTAGAGAACCACTTGGTCCCCCTCAGTTGATCAAACAGATCATCAATCCTTGGAAAAGGATATTTATTCTTCACAGTAACCTTGTTGATCTCTCTATAATCAATACACAACCGCATCGTCCCATCTTTCTTTTTAACAAAAAGAACAGGTGCACCCCAAGGAGAACTACTCTGACGTATGAACCCCTGATCTAGTAATTTCTTAATCTGGTCCTTAAGCTCTCGCAGTTCTATCGGAGCCATTCGATAAGGAGTTCGGGCTATAGGTTTAGTACCCGGTTCCAACTGAATGCAGAAGTCAACCTCTCTGCGTGGTGGCAACCCTGGTACATCTCTGAACACATCGTGGTACTCACTAACCACATCAATACTATCAAGCCCCTCACTCATTACCGGATGCTCTTCTAGCTCTACGTTACTCAAGTGAACCTCTCTCATCGGACGAGTCAATGCTGACACTGTAAACACTTCTTCCCCTGGAAGAGAAAATGTGACTATTTTGGCATAACAGTCCACAAGTGCATGGTATGAGGCAAGCCAATCCATGCCTAAAATCACATCATATCGCACCAACTCAAGCACAAAAAGGTCTGCAGCGAAGTCTCGCTCACCTAATCTAATAATACACCCCTTACAGATGTGGTCTATCACGATCAAACCACCCCAAGCAGAAGACACCTAAAAAGATCTCCCACATCGATCTAGTTCTATGGGTAACTTACGAACAAAAGAAACAGAGATAAATGTGCCCATGGCACCAGGATCAAATAAAATTTTACCCATTTTAGTATGAATAAGAAATGTACCTTCCACCACATCAGTAGGTGCGCGGTCATCTCTAGGAACGATAGCGTTCAACTGTGGCTGCTGCCCACGTCCCTGTGGTCTGCCCTTTGGGTTACGCTCATGATGACGCCCCTGATTTCCTGTCTGAGCTCTAGTCCTCCTCGGACAATCGAAAGACATGTGCCCTACTTCCTGACAATTAAAACAAACTCCTCTAAAGGGTCTCTGTCCCACACCATCAACATTAGCCACTGGCGGTTGCCTATCTGTAGTCATCACTGCCATATCCCGGTTGCCTCCCTCCACCCGAGGCCTCTTACCGTCCCGCTGACCATTATAGTCGTTGCGCTGATTCCAACCAACCTTCCCATAATTTCTACTGTTCCCCTTCTGTTCACCCTTGCTTTGCACTTTGATTCCTCTCTGCTTCTTTGCCTCCTGTATCCGAGCATCGTGAACCTTAGCACAAGAAATCACCTTCTGGTAGGTGTCGAAACTAGGTTGCCCTGCAATGTACCTAGCAATGTTGTCACGCAACCCATTTACAAACCTCTCGATCTTTTCCTCCTCTGTGGGAATCAGTTGAGTAGCGAAGAGGGAGAGTCTGTGAAACTCATTCTCATACTCCAAAACTGATTGATTCTCCCCTTGCTTCAATTCCTGGAATTCCCTCTTAAGTGTTTGTTGTGCCGAGAAAGGAATAAAGTTTTCCATGAAGACCTTCTTAAATTCTTCCCAGGTGAACCTCAACGGATCCACTAGCCTAGACTGAGTGTCCCACCAAGTAGCTGCATTCTTCTTCAACTAGAACACTGCCATCCGTTGCTTATATTCCTCGGAGCAATCAAATGCCACGAACATCCTTTCTATCTCCTTACACCATTCATATGCCTCTACCGGTCCTCCAGTCCCATCAAATATTGGCGGTCTCATTTTCATAAACTCATAAAAGTACTTCAACCAGGTCATCTCAGTCGGTGGCCTCAAATTCACAACAGGACCTCCCGTCTCTAGTGTCGGATTCTGCGTCCGAGCTTGTTCCCTTGTTTGAGCCTCAGCTGCAATGTTAATCAAATTTTTCAATGCGGTTGCATCAATTGTCACTGTCTCTCCTCCGTTCAAATTAGGATTTGTGGTCTCATGACCACCTGACTGTCCATGTGTACCCTCTGGTGCTGTAGAACCCCTTTCCTCAGGTAGGACACCTCGACCTCGACCTCTACCACCCCCTCGGGTGCGAGCACTGCGACGACCTCTGCCACGACCAGTAGCCCCTTCGCTAACCATAACTCTATTCAAATCGAAAAGAGAAACCAAGTCAAAACTTAGACAGTCAAGAGCTCCGTACAAAAATTTACTACGTACTATGCGCTTAGAGAGGTTGAACCCTACACACTGATCCTAGGATTTATGAACCTAGAGCTCTGATACCACTTTGTAACGCCCCAAGCCTAGATTTCCACGTCAGCCGCCATAAAAACCTAAACTTAAAGCATTTCTCCGCAGAACAGTAAAACATAGTTGATATACCCATCAAAAGAGACAAATAATATCAAATGTGAAGCTCATAAGAATCAATAAATCATCTAAAAGAAATCCATTAAACTTTCTTAACTGAAACAATGGTTCTGAATCATCGACACGTAGGTCGGACAATAACGAATGAAACAAATAACTATCTAGAAAGTGAAACTCCAAATAACTACCTAATCTCGAAAGAGAAAACTAAGAAAGAAGCTCTGAGCTGACGAACTGCGATCAAGCTGGTGGCGCTCCCCGATCTCTATCACCTGAAAAATAGTAGGCTGGGTCAGAATCCAGCTAGTAGATTTCTAATTACCTAAGGTCTAAATAGACCAATTCAATAACAAAACCAAATATCGAACAGAAGAAAAACAATAACAGTTTATTGTGTTACACCTTTCGTGTCAACACCACTAAAGTCAACCTGATTCACAGTTGAAGAGATTCAAACAATACAACTTCCCTTTTTGAGGGGCATAACCAATTTTGAAGTCCACGAGATAGCTTCACTTAGCATCCGTGTTTGCATCGACTTAAACCTCTCAATAAACCATGGATACCTCTCCAAAAGGCAATCCGTGCAACACGAGCACTTCTCATATGAGCAGGAGGCGAGCCAACCTCTAGTTGGTAAATTACTTCTCAAATTAGAAGTATGTGGTCCACAAGAATGAACTTGTGTTTGCATCGATCCTCCTGTCGAGCCAACCACCTATGGATTACAACCGTCAATCCATATTAGAACCCAAGCCCCTGGTCCACTAGGTTGTCCAATATCAAATTGACAAACCCGTGTTTGCAATCGACCCACATGTCGAGCCAACCAGTCTTAGTTCAATCCATTAACGAAACTCAAGATCATGGTCCACCAAGTTATCCAATATCGTATTGGTAACTAGTGTTTGCAATCGACCCACATGTTGAGCCAACCATTCTTGGTTCCGACTAGCCTATGCTTTCTAGGTTAACAACCTAAAGCAATATATCACACACAACTATGGATACACACTTATGTTCCAATATCATACATATAATCTCATACAATCAAACGAGTCAAACATGATAAATATTGGTTATAATATCACTATAACATATTACGATGCATTTACTTATATAAATATGTCTAGAGGTGCAAAATATTACATCTAATTGATCACAAACATCAATTATCAACATCATTCACATAAACACAAATAATTCTTAGCTTCTAGGTTGCTGTCCGGATCTATTTGTACTAAATTTATATAACCTTAATGACCTAGGTTGCTGTCCGGGTATATAAATACTCTATTAATATAAGTATAATGTTCTAGGGTTACTTTATTGTTATTGGGATTAGTTTCAAATCCAGTATATGTATATTGTATCACTAATTGGTACTAATTTGATGATAATCTAACAAAAATTCATGGTTTAAAGTTGTTATTGTTCTAACCATTCAAATCTAGGTTTGAAATTAAAGAGGGCTATATAAACCCTAGGGAAAAAGAAACCTACCTGAGATGTAGCACAATGAAGAAGAAGTCAAAACCCTTTAGTAACCCTTTGAAGCTCCTTCTCTTTCCCACACTTCTTCTCTCTAAAAATCACTCTCTCTCTCTAAGTCACTTTCCCTTCTTCAACTCACGACTACTGCTAAAGGAAGGAAAAGAAAAGAAAAAGATGAGGTAGGGTTAGGGGTATTAAATTCGTTTTACTAAAGGCACCCCTTAAACTAGTAGGGACACTACAACCACACCCCGGACTCTTCACTCCATATCCTAACAGAGATAGACCCACCCACATGCCTAAAATGTGAGAATTTTATACCTTCGCTTACAATGCATATTTTGATTGACACAAGCTCATTTCGACATGAAAATTTAGTATTAGAAGTGTCAAACCAGATTAGGCAAAAATCACTGAATGAAACGATATATTATGGCTTCGAAATTGGAGTTCCTGTCATTTGTGGTTATTTTGCATTTAGTTTAGTTTTATCTAGAATATCCACTTGGACCATCAATGTGTTTAAAATACTGATACAAAAGTACAATTTCGTTAAAAGTGAAAAAGACTACAGAGTCTAGTTGAAGCATAATGTGTCGAAGCAAATATGAATACCTCTATGCATTTTCCCAAAGCTCCTTTTGTTCTCTAAATGCCGAGGGAGGTCTTCACAATCATAATAATGTTGTACTTCATTTTATTTGTTTTGTTAAGTATACAAGCTATCTATGGAACAAGTTTATTTTATATATTCGATGATTTTGTTCCAATAGAGAAACTATACAAGTTTAGTTATATAGATTCTATGAATATGTTTTATTTGTTCATTGAATACATCAGATGCAGATCTATTATATGCTTACATATATATATAATACTACGAGCTTTATGAATTAAGAGTTGAAAGGGGAAATAAGCACCTTGATTTGAAGGATTGATCGATTCCAACCTAAGTTGTAGAACAAAAATATACACAAATTTAAAGCAAAGCAGAAAATAGGATATAGTGCCAGGAATCTAACATTCTGTGATGAAGATGGTAACAGGAAGAAATGATATTCTGAAGTATTTTTAAATAAGCTGAAACGAGAACAAACTCATAAAAGTCAGACTCATGAAGTAAATTTTGCACTATCTATAACTTAGACAAAGAAATGTAACTCTATATAGCTGCCAAAATCTATATTATAAAACTTTTTTCATGCTTTCAGAAACAACAACTATTTCATCACTTTTAGTGTCATTTCCCTGGAGATCAGCACTGGTTAATTCAGTGTGCTCGAACATAAGTCTATGAAAGACAATTCCAAGAAATCGCAAACAAATACATTTACTAACTAATAATTTTCATGGTAGATTAGTTGTGTTAATCTTCCAAAATTGGATTTCACCAGGGACATAAAAGAGTATAGCAGTAAAGGTAATAAGGAAGTAAAACTTGAGAAAATTAAAATACAATTGTGTGAGGAATTTTGACAAACAGCTTGTGTGAGAAATATGAATATACCTTGGATTAGTAAAGGGTGATAGTATTCAGTCAACAAGAACAATTTCAGCTTTGCAAGGATAGAAAGATTTGGTGAAAACTTTAAATTTCATAGAATTGAAATGAAATGGAAAACTAAGGGAGTAGTGAGTACAAAGAATTGAAATGGAAAAACTTTACAGAGAAATTCATAGCGGAGGAGGAAGAGATAAAGATTGAGGGTAAGATGAAAGAGATTAGATGAAAAACTGGATAAGATGAAGTAATTAAAATTACTGGACGACGCCGAGAGGGAGATGATGGACAGTAATTGCAAAGAATTTGAAGAGTTGTGGAGGTTGAAACAAGTTGATAGGGGAGGAAGTTGAATGATAGTGAGAAACAGATTATTTATGTCCTAATAGGATTATCTATGTCCTAATAGAATTATTTATGTCCTAGTCACATTGTTTTGGTATTAATTGTGTCCTAGTCACAAGTATCTGTTTTGTATAATAGATTTTACCAAAAGTAGAGTTTCGATTTTTCTTTTTCACACAATCTGAAATGAAGGTTTGGGAAGATAGATTGATAGAGAAAAATTGTTTAAAAACAAAAATACATAGATATTCAAAGTGGGAGAGGTATAGAGAGAGTTGGTTGTTCCAACTTACAAAAAAAATGAAAAAAAAAATACTTTAAATGGGAATTGGTCCTAAGACCTATTAATTTAGTTTTCATCTGTTTTTACATCTTTCTTCTTTTAGTGATGAGGAAGGGGGAAAGAGGTAGTTGGTATGTTGGAGGTTCTTCGATCTTCAAGGGATTCTTTTTCTTCCATTTCGCCAAATTGAAAATGTCTTACAGAAAAGAAAGAGAGACGGGCATCATACAACGACGTTGATTGATTTTTAAACGAAGATTCGTTGATATTATTTTTAAACGGAGTTTCGCTCAAGAAGATAAAAGTTATGAAATAACTCAATCTTCATCTTTAAAATCAAATGTCAATGTTTTGGGCGACATTCATAATTTTCCTCCGAGAAACTTGGTGGTGTTCTTGATGCAACCGTCATTCGTCTTTACTTGGTTCATCCTTCTTAGTTTAGTATAATAACGTTCATGATTTTTAGAGTCTTCTCATTCGTGATCTTTAGGATCATTTTATTTTGTGACCTTTAGGGTCTTTTCTTTTTGCAACATTGTATTCCTTTTCCTTCATGTTGTCTTTACTTTTGTAAGTATCATGTTGTAATTTACTTTAGTAAATTCATGTTGTACTCAAATGAGTCAAAAGTCTCAAACCATGTAATTTATTGGATTGAATTCCTTTGTATGAATGAAAATTCTGGTTTTACTAAAAAAAAAAAAATACTACTATATGTTAAAAGAAATAGTAATTTTGTTCGAAAAAAAGCTTGAAAGAAATCGATTTATAGACTAATATCAGTCCTTAGATCAAACAAATACCATTTGAAGAACAATTAACGGATAAAAAGTCGGTTGTTAACTAATGTTCTGCATGGAAAGCAAGTTCATGGGCATATTCTGCCGAGGTGAAACATGCTTTCACATTTACATTGGTTGAGAACAATGCTTTAATCATCATTTTTATTGGTCTACAAATCAAGAACGGAAGACGACAACCCCTTTTACCGACTTGGTGTTCATATGAGATGCACTAATTAGTATGTAATCTTATCTTTTATTTTTATAAGTTTAATGAGCTGGTTGTTGCATTTTTTGGTCTCTGAAAGAAAGATGATATCAGGTTGTTTGGTGTAAGGGCAAAAAGGTGCTTCCTAGTTCCTAGTGATAAAGTTACCACTACTTCTACTGTTCTAGGCAACATACGAGAGGGTTGGGTAGGCCTTTCTGGAAAACATGATAAGAAGGGGGGAGATCGGTTCTGGACGGTCGATACCAGTCTCTAATTTCATCGGATCGGTCAACTCGGACATAAAATGTTGGTGACCACTTATTTAATTAGGCGTCACGTTCAAGAATTGTTTGTCAATTGACCGTCCAAGACCGTTTATTTTATCCGGCCAGTCGGACACCGAACGGTCTCAGTCCGAACTTTCCATTAAAATTTACATAAACTTATAACTTTTTTTTATTATCACAAATAAAATTACAATTTACAAATTGTAAATGAAAATGTTTAACCAAGAAAACATAAACAATAATAATAAAAAAAGTTAATCATCATTTGGCACGATATAATTAAAACATGCGCTAATCATTGTATCTACTCTCATATTTTCTATAACATACATTGTCTGACACTACAAAGGCCAAGACAAAGTACATCCCTGGAGAATATGTTGCTGATTCAAAGTTAGCTCCACGACCATCATATGTCTACAAAATTCGACGGTCTATAAGCTCTAAAAACGAGGACGGGTTATTCAGTCACTCGTACCGGTCGGTTAGTGGCTGGTCCTTTGACACAAAATTTTTATCGTGACCGTCAGCCAATTCTTTCGGGTCGGTCGGACACTGACTGTTATGACCATCGGGTGCTCATGGACACTTTTTGTCTCGGTCGAACGGATCGGGTAGCGATCTTCCAGATTTTTTCCCACCACTAAGAGGGGGGTGGGGGAGACATAGACCGAACTTCGATACAAGGATACATGAAAGAAGATAAAGAAGTGAGGAAGGACGAAAGATGCAGGGGCCAATCAAAAGTAGAGCTATCAGATGGGTAGCACCAATAGAGGGAAAAACCGAGAAGATGGGGTACAAGAAACATCCTGCAAGGATTACAAAATATAGAGAAAGAAAATAAGAGAGGAAGGAGAAGACCTAACAAGAAAAAAGAAACTAGTTAAACTACGATTGAGAGAGACTCAAGAGAGAGAAGGAGAAAAAAATTAGAGTCCACCAAAGCACCACCAAAACCAGACTCAGAGAAAAAAAACCACCCAACTTAAAGAGAAAACCGAAAAAGAAACCAAGGACCAAACAAACACATAACACAAAGAAACAGGAACAAAGTTATAAAACTATAAGCTGACTGCTAACAAAGAGAAAAACAATGAAATGTCTGACAATTAGAATAAACAAAAGTAAAGTCCAACTAGAAAATGAAACTCATATTAAGTTACATAACGAAACAAGAAAATTTAACTACATAGCAAATAAACTAACAATATCTTAAGAGGGTCTTTTGAGAAACTAACATAGAAAAAATCTAACCCTTTTGGTTTACCTCGTGTGGTGAATCAGGGACAGGGAGATAGGATAAGTGGTCAGAAAGACCAAGTTGATACCCAAGAACAAATCATCATTGAGAAACATACGAGGGGTTAAAGCAATAACACCCAATGAAGTCGAATCAGGCCATTAAGATTTAGAAAACACCAAGGGTATGTTTGATAAACATTGGAAAATGGCCTTTGGGGCGACAGGGCGAACATTGAAAAGGCCCTACCCCCTTTTTTTTGGCTTTGGATAATGTCGTGACGAGCCTGCCCTATCACTACAGGCTGTAATTAGACCGCCTTGCACGATACGGCTTTTTGGCCCTATCTTGCATAGGCCGACTACTCTACTATAGGCTTAGGCTACTTCTAGCTTCTATAGTGGCCCTTCCACTTTGGTGTAGTTGTAGTTTGTATTGGTTTTGTTCGGGCTCATCATATGTTTACTGTGGGCTCACACGTTGATACGCGTGCCTACTTCACCGCAGCTACCATGATCATAGTTGTCCCCACTGGAATCAAAATCTTTAGTTGGATCGCTACCATGTGGGGAGGTTCGATACAATACAAAACACTGCCCACTCTGGTAATATTTGATGGGCCTAGAAAGTTTCCTAAATAGGTCACCACCCGCAAGTATACGGGCGTCAAGTAATAGTTCCGGTAAGACCGGTTCGTTCCTCAGAGACTAGTTGAATCTATTCTAAAACTAGGAAGTAATAGGATTTTAAAATGATTTGGTTTTGGTTTTGAAATGAATAAAATATTAAAACGAATAAAAACGAAAATGAAAATGAACTCAAATGGGGGAATGATCTAAGGATTCAGAATCTATCCACGGAACAACTCTAAAGGTGAACTAATGAGTCAACGAGTACTTTTATTACTCAGGCTTTAAAACATGAATGGTCTAAAGTCTGGAAGATATCTTCGTTAAAGTGAGAAAAACTAATAATGTATGCACAACTTTCTTATGTATTCATCGCCCAACTATTATGCATCAACCAAGAAGTATAATCCATCAAAGATTTAGTCTAAGCATGAAATATCAACTCTAGAAGCATGAATAATGAAGAACTAATCAATCATCAAGAAAGAAAATGCAAATAGGACATGAACAACCAAAAGATTACTCGACTCAGAATTTAAACGCACCTAGAAAGTAGATAACATAATGGATTCCATCAAACACCCTAGATAAAAGACTAACTACTCATAATCATCAAATGCAGTCTCATCTCAAATCATCAAAATAACAAGAAAGATAGGATAGAGTAAACCAAATAGGAGATTTGTTGATGATGAAGATGGTTTCACACTTCTCTGTAAATATCAATTAAGGCTCATAGATGAAGAGATAAATGTAATCTCTTTCTCTGTCAAAAACTTAAAGAAGAATGACAAAGTGATGATGAATAAATCTCTTTGTTCTCTGAATTTCTTTTTCACTCTCTCCATACAAACTCTCTGTTCTTTCTGATTCTCTCTCTCTCTCTCTCTCTCTCTCTCTCTTACTAAGAACATATAAGAAAAAGAAGATACAGACAGGACCACCTCTCTCTCTCTACAATTCTTTCTCTCTTAATACTCTTTCTCTCACTAAAAGATTATAAACAGAAGAAAAAGAAGAAGAAGAAGAAGGATAGGTGATGGTGGTTTCTCTGTCTAATCTTTCTCTCTCTCTAATAATTCTGATTTAAGTGAGCTTAAGAGAGGATGATTTGATCCCCCAACCGAGATGATTTTTGTCCCAGTCGAGTTCCTGTTATATAGCCGAATGAAGCATAAAATAATAAATCTCTCTCTAAGAAAATATTTTCTCTCTTTCCTTCTCTGTCTCTTATCTCCTTCCATGTTTCCTCTCGGTTATAAGAGGAAGGAGATAATAGAGACGAGAGAGAGAATCGTTGGGAAAGAAAAATCGAATCTTGGTTTTAAGAAACCAGCTCTCGGTTATAAGGAAAGAAGAAGATGATGACGTCATCTGACGTCATCCGAGTCGGGTTTTATATCCCGGGTCACTGTAATTGCTCCGTGTACCGCTAGATAAACCGAAAGTAGCCCACGCATTCCCTGGTCCATTCGATTTCTTGCCAGATGCATGCCACGTGTCCCTCTTGACTTTTAGTATATCAAATTTGACCCGAACTTTGACTCGCTCTATTTATTCATCCGGACTCCGATTTGACTTCCGTTTTCGCCTACGGATTCGTCTTGAACTCTACTTTCCATCCGAGCACTAATCTTGACCTTGAATTCAGAATCAACAAATGACCAAAATACCCCTAGTCTGCATTTCTCCGACTTTTATCCGTTTTGCACACATAACTCTGAAAAAAGGTACCTGAGTAGAAAAAGAGGTAATTCATGAGAGTAACTTGCCCTAGATAGACTAACTCATCCAATTCAAGAGACTCAAATGGGACATTTTCATGTCTCATCAATATTTTCCTAAGCTTCTTTGCAGCTGTATGTTTGGAAGCAGTCTCTTCATAATTTTGATGCATCCCTGTTAGATCGTTGAGTCGAGTCCTCCCTGTTTACAATAGTTAAACCACCGTTAACAATAGCTAAGTCGAGTCTTCCAAGTTACAAGTCGTGATGCATTCCTGTCTCTCTAAAATTCATACAAATCTCTTTCAAACTAATAAGAACCAGCGGCGACAAGAAATTATAGGCTGAATCAAAATCTCCCATCGAAGTTTCTCTCTGTATTTTTGTAACAGAAACCAAGAAGATGGACTCAATTTTATCAAAAAAACTCCAGAATTGATACATGTAAATCAATTAGGTTGAGCCAACAACTGGTAGCCCAGTTGGTTAGTACTTGGGTTATTACAAGTATAAATAATGTAATAAATTTGTCGGGCTTTAGGCTTCTTTCATCTTGTCGGTATTTCTCGACAAGATTCAGGAAGAATTGATGATGGTTGGTAGATTTAGGGTTTCAGTTCTTAAAGGCGCCCCTCTTTATTGCAGTTGGCGCCCTTTTTTTTTTTTATGTGTAAAAAAGGTGCCAACACTAATGTAATCAGGTGTCTTCGAAAAAGAAGTTCCCTCCCATGCCAACCCAAACACAAAGAAATTGATTTTCTGTTTTCTTTCCCATTAGTGGAAGAAAGATAGCTCTAGGTTTGTTCTGGGTGTGCTTAACCAAGGGGTTTTGATCAATATGCTGGTTGCTTTAGTTTATTATGATCTCAGAAGGTAGATGATGATATTCCAATCTGTATTTGGATTAGGAGGAATCGTTGTGAAGAAGGAAGGTTAGGGTTTCACGAAGAAAGGAGAGGGGGAGCAAAAATCACCCGATGATGTCAGGTGAGAAACTCTCTCTCCTAATAAACCGATGTATCAAAATGTCAAATACCGCATCAAAACCACCATTATTCAGAAGGTTCTTCTGCAATCACAGGGCAATGATCGGTTCTTTCAGTGGATTGAATGACCCTTTTGATGATATTGCTACGATTCAGGGAGACTACGAATATGAAGACTTTGCCTCTCGGAAGAAGAAGAAGAACCCTTTGAACGAATCTGTTTCTGTTACTGTTGAAGATTTTTCTTTTTTGAATGATACCCCCTCTGACAATGTGGAAGGTTTGAAGAAGGGTTTCTGTTCAGGTAAGTACTCGAATGAAGCTATTTTGATATCTAAAGAAATTAGTACTAACATTGATGATGATTTTGAAGGAGATAAAATCCAAAAATTTCTTAGGCAATATAGAGGAAAGTTGAAAGATTCTTTAGTAATAGAAGTTTTGAAGCTCTTGAAGAATAATCCTCAAGTGGGTGTTAAGTTTTTCATTTGGGTAGGAAGGCAAATTGGGTATAGTCACACCTCACCCACATATGAAGCTCTTTTAGACTTAATGGCTTCCGGGGTTGATGATGATAATAAGAAGAATCTCATGAGTGTTCCTGAAGATTTTCTGAATGAGCTTAGAAATGATGATAAAGTAATTTTGGAGAAGTTACTTAATGTTATGATTCGTAAATGTTGTCGAAATGGGTTTTGGAATGTGGCTTTGGAAGAGTTAGGAAGACTCAAGGATTTGGGGTACAAACCGTCGAAGACCACTTACAATGCTTTAATTCAAGTCCTTCTTAAAGCTGATCGGCTAGATACAGCCTGTCTTATTCATAGGGAAATGTCGAGTTCAGGTGTTACTACGGATGGGTTTACATTGGGTTGTTTTGCTCAATCTCTCTGCAAAGCGGGGAGGTGGGAAGAGGCTCTTAGAATCATAGAGAAAGAAGAGTTTGTTCCTAATGCGGTAATTTATACAAAAATGATAAGTGGGTTGTGTGAAGCTTCACTTTTTGAGGAAGCTATGGATTTTTTGCATAGGATGAGATCGAACTCATGTGTTCCAAATCTTGTAACGTACGGAACATTGCTCAACGGGTGTTTGAGAAAACGACAGCTCGGTAGGTGTAAGAGAGTCCTAAACATGATGATTACAGAGGGTTGTTACCCAAGTCCACCGATGTTTAAATCTCTCGTTCATGCTTATTGCAGCACGGGAGACTATTCATATGCTTATAAATTGCTCAAGAAGATGGTGAACTGTGGTACTCGGCCGGGTTATGTAGTTTACAATATCTTAATTGGGGGAATTTGTGGAAATGAGATGCCAAATTTGCATTCTCTGGAGTTGGCTGAAAAGGCTTACAATGAAATGTTAGATGCTGGGTTTGTTTTAAATAAGGTAAATGTTGCCCACTTTGTTCGTTGTCTTTGTGGGGTTCAAAAGTTTGACAAGGCATTTAAAGTAATTAATGAATTGATGAGTAAAGGTTTTGTACCTGATAATAGTACTTACGCTAAGGTTTTAGGTTTTCTCTGTCAGGCCTCTCAAATGGAAAAGGCCTTCCTTTTGTTCCAAGAAATGAAAGGAAATAATACTGTTCCTGATGTCTATACATATACAGTTATGATTAGTAGTCTTTGTAAAGCAGGTCTCATTCAACAGGCTAGAAACCTGTTTGATGAAATGATACGAGAAGGTTGTGCCCCTAATGTGGTGACATATACTGCAATTGTACATGCTTACCTGAAAGCAAGGAGGGTATCCGATGCAAATGAACTTTTTCAGAGGATGTTGTCAGCTGGATGTATTCCAAATATTGTAACATACACAGCTTTAGTTGATGGTCTCTGTAAGGCTGGGGATATCAAGAAGGCTTGCCAGATTTATGCAAGAATGATGGGAAATGGGGATATTCCAGATGTCAATATGTACTTTAGTGGTGATGGAGGCAATCCATCAAAACCAAATGTTTTTACGTATGGAGCAGTGGTGGATGGTTTATGTAAAGTCCATAAAGTGGCTGAAGCTCGTGACTTGTTAGATGCTATGTCTGTGGGAGGATGTGAGCCCAATCATGTCGTATATGATGCACTTATTGATGGTTTTTGCAAGGTTGGAAAATTAGATGAAGCACAAGAAGTTTTTGTGAAGATGTCAGAACGTGGGTTCAGTCCAAATGTATTCACATATAGCTCTTTGATTGATAGACTGTTCAAAGATAAGCGGCTGGATCTAGCTTTAAAGGTTTTATCCAAGATGCTGGAAAATGGTTGCTCTCCTAATGTAATCACATATACGGAGATGATCGACGGACTATGTAAGGTAGGAAAGACTGAGGAAGCCTATAAACTTCTGGTGATGATGGATGATAAAGGGTGTCCTCCCAATGTTGTGACATATACTGCAATAATAGATGGATTTGGAAAAGTGGGTAATGTGAATATGGGCCTTCAGCTCTTCGAACAGATGGGTGCAAAAGGTTGTGCCCCAAATTTTGTCACATATAGGGTGTTAATAAACCATTGTTGCACGGCGGGCCTTTTGGATGAAGCTCACAAACTTCTGAAGGAGATGAGACAGACACACTGGCCAGGACATGTAGCAGGTTACCGTAAGGTGATTGAAGGTTTCAATAAAGAGTTTGTTAACTCATTAGGCCTTTTAGATGTGATGTCAACAAATGGTTCATTGCCCATAGTTCCTGCTTACAGAATTTTGATTCACAGTTTCTGCATGGCTGGAAGATTGGATGAGGCTTTTGAGTTGCATAAAGAGCTCTTGACAGCTTCAAATGGCTTAGTCCTTGGCCACAATCTGTATGCTTCCTTGATTGAAAGTTTCTGTTTAGCATTCAAAATTGAGCAAGCTTTTGAGTTGTACTCTGACATGACAAGGAGGGGTTATATTCCAGACACACCGGTGTTCTTTAACCTCATTAGAGGGCTCATCAAAATCGACAAGTGGAATGAAGCATTTCAGCTTTCAGATAGCATATGTCAGATGCACATAAATTGGCATAGTCTGGAAGAAAGCATTTGATGGGGTACAGTACGGTCATTTACCAATGAAAAATCTGATGAGAATTAAAATGAAGGATATCTTGTTATGCAAAGAAGAACCTTCTGTCACGAGCGGCACTTGCTGAGATGGAAAAAAGGCCATGTTGTCCATCTGCTCTCTTGGAAGTCTTCAAGAAGGTATAAATGATTTATTTTCTGTTACGATATCTACATTTTGTTTCACTTATCGTACCCTTCCTATGATTTCGTTAGCAAGCATTTTTTTTGCATTCAGGGGACACATCATCTTATTATTTGAGCTGCATAATCAGTATAGTCTACATGAGATTTGGATATAATTCACTTAACCACCAAAAAACCAAAATAGGAAGCTCAACTAAATGGTGTCTGACTCGTCCAGGTATAGCCCGTGCCTCCGGCACGGTAAATTAAGTGTTGATGCAAAATTATTTATTTTGCAGTAAACACATTTGGAACGCTACACGTGTATTTGAGAATCCTCCCAGGCCAAAAGAAGTAACAGAGAGGCTACTTTTTGTACCACGAGCGGGTGAATGAAAGTGTTGGCTAAACATTATGCACCTGCGAAATACACCTATAAACGTGTTAGCAACTGGGTCATTACGAATTAGATCAATTAGAAAAATGCTAAATTTAACGGCCCGCACCTCAACAACAACAACCTGATGAGTAACTACAGTAGATAGTTGAACGACAAGAAAAATAAACATAAATACCCAGTTTACAAAGCCAAAGCTGACAATTCTTAGATGTTTGATGTCCAAAATATTGATTGAGGAAGGGTCAGGGGCGTGGTTGGTGTTGCCATGTTGGCAATGGGTTGATATAAGTCACAGTAAAGTTAACAGTAAAAGGCTAAAAGCAAAATGCATGGTAACAAACATGATCTGCTAAGCTCAAAAGTTGCTGTTGCTAAAATAGTTTCTTGCTACACAAAATTCCAATAGTTTTTCCAAGTATATAATAGGAAAAAGAGAAAAATGCAGAGTTGCATATACTTTCTTTAACATTCTAAAAACTACAAAAAGGTTAATGACTTCCCTTGATTAGAAAAATCAGGTGACAAATTACTTTAAGCATAAACCATTTTAGTTTTGAAAGTCTAATTGATAAATATGAGTCGACTTCTGATATCAATATTAGGATTATGCAAGAACATATATTTATGCTGACCTCATATGAGTTATGAATAGGTTACGTATAAACGAACTTGAATCCTTCTAGGTAGTTTCATCTGAACATACACTCCAAGAAAACTGATTTTGTAATAAACTAACTTCTTGCTTGCCAAATTGGTTCAGCTAACCTCTAGCTTCCCAAACTCGTTCTTCTTGAACTTCGGTAAACTTGGACAAGCTTTGAGTGTCTATACGTGATCTACCAAAATTGAAACCATCAGAAACCAAAAACAAAAATAAGACCACAAATAATTAGTATTCTTAAACAATCTAAATTTGATGAAAGCAGTGGAAGTAGTTGCATATCAATATCTATTTCGTAAAAGCTTTTGTTGACAATAAAAAATACAACTCCAGATGATTCAAGTCTTATTTAAATATGCTCAGAAACAATTGTAGACCTTTCTTCTATCAAGAACTGTAATATTTTTAACAGGTTTCCATATCTTCCACTTCCCAGTTGTAGTGTTTTTTCCATCCAATCTGTGTGATCTCTCATCTCATCTCATGAATACGTTGACCTTCTTCATGTTATTTGGTAGAAACCCAGAACTAAGATCAGAAAAAGCTCACGTCGAACCACCTGTCTCACAAAACTATTCCTCTCTCCTAGATTCAAAGATTAATGTGCAATTGTCCATGTGTTTCAGAAGCTCAGAATTGTTTTTGGTTATTTCGATATGTCTCAAGTAATGACTGTGAATCTATGTTCATGCTTACAAATAGTTATGACTGATCAAAATCTGTCTTTAGATTAACACAACAATGGATGGATTAGGTTGTAACATCTATGTTTTAGAATGGACTTATATTTTCTGAAGTTGATTAGCCGCGAGGAGGAGTCCGTTGCTCCAAATGTGACTATTTAACTATTTTCACACGTGTCTTTAACAATGTGCCAAGGACCTAAGTTTCAGTCTAATAGTTCCGAAATCTCCTTTTTCAGGTGGATATAAGGGGTTCGATAAGGTCGTTTGGGATGTAGTTGATCATACTGACAGAGAAAACCCATCAATCACCTTCAAGTACCATAACCATGACGGGGAGGAAGGTACTTTCTTTCACAGATCCTCTTCATGTTAATCGATTAATACTTAAAACTTTCTTAAAAGCAGGTTTTCCTGGAGATGTTTCTGTAACTGCAAAGTACTCGCTCACATCGAGCACAACAATGAGAGACATGGAAGCGACGCCTGAGAACAAACCTACTCCAATCAACTTAGCACAACATACGTACTGGAATCTAGCAGGACGCAATTCTGGCAATGTGCTTGAGCATTTTATTCAGATATAGGGAAATCACATCGCACCTGTGGATCAGAACGCAGTCCCCACAGGCGAAATCATGCCAGGTAAAGGGTACCCCATTTGATTTCAAATCTGAGAAAAAGATCAGCCTTCAATTCATGAGATAGGCTTGGGATATGACCACAATTACGTGCTTGATTGTGGCGAAGAGAAATCGGGCTTAAAACTAAAGTGCAGCTAAAGTGAAGGATCCGTCAGGTTCAAGAGTATTGAAGCTCTGACAGATGCCCCTGGCATGCAGTTTTACACGGCCAACTATGTGAATGGTGTCAATGGCAAAGGTGGGGCTGTTTACTGAAAGCATTCAGGGCTGTGTTTGGAGACCCGAGCATTCAGGGCTGAACTTTCCATCTGTTGTTGTTCAACCAGGTGAGAAATATAAGCACACCATGTTGTTTGAGTTCTCATTCGAGTAAAATCGGGAGATGGATCTTATAGCAAGTAGATAGAGATAAAATAAACTAGTTTTCTCTAAGCCTTCTGGCCTGTATGCTTATTGTTCTATCTATATAAGACTGGTCATGGTTTGGAACCGTTTTAATAAATCATAGATTTCTATTGCTGATGACAATCGAAACTGTGACCTCTGGGTTGTTAAAGCACAATTAGTTGAGATGTTTTTCTTCCCCCTGTTAATCTGTCTTTCCCTTTCACACTCAGAAGTCAGAACCTTCCCTGCAATTGAGAGCACCAACAAAAGAATTGGGCCTCACGTTCAAGCTTGAACACCTAGCATGAGGATGCAATGCACTAACATAAAGAAACAAAAGAAAACGCCTCATCCATCATCAAATGTCCCTCAGGCTTTCAATTCCATCTCCTGTCTCTCTAACCCAGATTCGGTTTGTTCCTCAAACCCCAGATTTCAAACAAAATCAAATCCCTCAAGGTCGTGAAATCTCACATTCTGGGTTTCACAGAGTCTTGAAAACCCAACATGGTGGGGTATATAGAGACGAAGAAAGTCTCCGTTGGCGAGGACTCCATTGAAATTTGAATGAAATCCATATTCCTTCAACCCCATTTCTCGTGCTCTAGGGGAACTTTAACAAAAAATGAGTTAATCTTTTTTATTAAGGTGGGTGATTTGGGATAAGAAAATTATCCGGATAGAAAATTTTAAAGAGAAGATGTAAATGTTGATAAATTTTTCAGGGTGTAAAATTTTAAAGGGAAACAAATCTTCTTCTTCTTCGTCTCTTAACACCAACTCCAGCTACCAACACCAACTCTGGTTACCACCACTAACTTCGGTCACCACCTCTAACTCCGGCCACCATCACTTTTTTCCCTTTCTTCTTATTTTTCTTCCTCTTCTCTCTTTCTAATAAAACTATGATCTCAATTTATCTTTCTTTTCTCTACTATTCCCTCTCCATTTCTCTCTTTACTCCTCCCTTTCCTCTCTCTTTACTTAATCTGGCGAAGGGAAGGATCTCCTTGCCGGAAAGCCGATCTAGTTAGGGGAAATCCTTTGTGTCGAAAGCATTCGTTGATGATAATTTTGATTTATACTCAGACTATTACCGGCAATCTTGTTAACACAAATCTCTTTGCTGATCATGCTGAAGCGAACATGAAGCTTAACAATTTCACTGGTCTCCCTCTCTAACTTTTCTATCTTCATTGTAATTCTGACTTAAATTTCTGAAACCAATACTGATTTAGTTAAAAAGATGATTCTTTTGTTTACAAAGAGTAGTATCGTAATTAGGATTTTTCGTGTTGTATGCTGTTTTGAGGGTATTAGTTGAAATTGATTAGTTGGAGTTGACGAGTGAAGTTGTAGTTGTTATTGCAGTCAATCAAATAGTCAAAGAAGCTTGTGATTAGAAATCATACATACATGATTGATTTGGTGATATTTGCAGTTAGAAAGACGATTTTTTTTAATTGCTTCATTCGAGTTTCATTAGTTAAAAGAAATTAACATAAGAAGTGTGATGAAAGGAACAATCTTGCAAAGAATATTAAGAAAATTAGAGGGGAGCGAAGTATTGTAACTTTTATTGAGTGACTACAACAGAAGCAAAAGCCTTTTTAGGAAACTTAGATTTATCGAGAAACATCGAGAGGGATTACAGTTATTAGCATAGTATATTAGAGAAAGAAGGGTAACCCAAAACCAGTTTTTCGCCGAAAAACGGCTAGATAGTAAGGCCATGTTTGGCACGCGGGAATCGCGTGGGAATGGAATGTGATTCCTGGGAATCACATTCCCGACTATTGTTTGGCTCGCGGGAATGCAGGGGGAATCCTATTCCTGGAGGAATGGGATTCCCCCGAAATGGGGTAATAGCAAACCCAGGGAGGGGGGTGGGTTTGTGATTCCCATTCCCGGGAATGATTTCATTTAATATTTTTGGACAAAATAATCCTTGATAAAATATTAGAATTCTCATAATATTTTTACTAAAAAAAATTTTAAAATCTAGGGTTTCAACTACCACCATACCAACACCCTCTCTCTCCCCCCCCTCTCTCGCTCAAACGTAAGTCTCTCTCCATATCTCTAGTTTTTTTTTCTTCTCTCTTTCTCTTTGTTCGTTAAAAATTGATTTCATAACGTTTAAAAAAATTAGTCGAGACCTTATTTATTTTAAGTAAATTTTTAAATACAACTTAAATTAGTGTATTACGTTATTATTTCATATCTATAAATTTGAATAGACAAAACTATTTAAAATATATATAACAAAGTTGACCTATAATTTATGTAGTTTGAGTAAAAGGATATAACAGGACTTTCGTAAAATTTACATTCCTATTCCTACACAAACCAAACAACAAGTTAGGAATCCATCGGGAATGGAATTCCTATTCCTGGTTGAACCAAACATTAAACCAAAATAATCTAATTCCCAGGCATCGCATTACGGGAATGTGATTCCCGGGAATGACATTCCATTCCCGCGCGCCAAACATGGCCTAAGGGAAAGAGAGAGGGAAGAGAAAGAAAGAGAAGAGAGAGAAGGAGAGGAAAGAAGATAGAAAAATAATTGTCATCGATAATGGTTATTTGTCGGCGAACATTGTCGAAGTAGATAAAAAAGTGGTGGTAGAGTTGTAGAGAATAGAAAAGAAAACAAAAAATACTTCACTCAAAATGGGTTCCCTCTAACAATTTAAAAAAATGAGTCAGTTATAGTCGACCAAGTTTTGAGAAAGTCTTTGCATTGCGGATACTTTTCTTGTTTTTCCAAATCACCCGTCTTTTATTAAATACTCCCCAATTAAAACCCCCAACTAAGGAGCTAGTGGATTACATAGTTTTTTTTTTGTTAAAGGATAGAATATTATTGAGAAATTAGAGTGTCATCACAATACAACTGAGAAATAAAATACGGAATTCTACACCAAGTTTCTGATTTATTCTTCTTTCGAGCCCTCTTCGCGAGCTTATCCGCCGCAGCATTAAATTTCCTGCAAGTGAATTGAATATGACCCTTTCTATCTTACGTTTGACTTCGTTAATTTTCTGAATGTGAATACAAGATTGCCATTGAACGTCATGTTTACTGTTTTTGATATTCTGGATGATATTGATATTATCGCTTTCAATGATGATTTGTTTATAGTTATGTTCAACCGCCCATATCAGGCCATTCAGAATTGCTATAGCCTCACCTTCTTCGCTATTTCTGCTCCTTGCAATGGATGTGTGAGCTTCTATGAATTTAGAGTCTGAGTCATGAATAATCAGACTTGTACCTGTTATTTCATGAACATTCGTAAACGATGCATCTACATTAATTTTCAACCAAGAGTGTTTCTGAGGGATCCATCTTTCTTTCACGGGTTTATTCTTACTAACATTCCTGGAATCATTTCTAGGGAAGTTAAGAATCATCTTAATTATATGTGAGAGATCATTTATTTCATGTTGAAAACAATGATCACATCTAGTTTTCCAAATGATCCATAGGATCGTAGCTAATAGGTTCTGGTAATTCCGGTCACTAAGAGGAGGTGTGTGTTCCCATGAAAAGATCCAATCCGCCACATTTAAGATATTTTCAGAGATGATGTTAAAATAGAACCAGATGTTTTTAGCCAGTGGAAAGTGTAGGAGAGCATGCTCAATAGATTCAATTTCCGTACAATTAGGGCAATTCAAGTTACCATCAATAAATCTTCCTATTCTTTTCCTAACTGGGAGGGTTTTGGTACAAATTTTCCATATAAAAGTTTGGATTCTCGGGATAGTTGGAAGCTTCCAAATAAATTTCCAGTTTGGGTTGAGGAGAGGAGGAGAATTCATACTGGTGGACAGGTATCTATACATAGATTTGACTGTAAATCTACCAGATTTATTAAGCATCCACCTCCTCAGGTCTTCTCCTGCTACGTATATTGGAATGGCTTTAATTAAGTTTTGAGTCTGGGAATCGAAAATTCTAGAAAGAACCTCCTCATTCCATTCATTATTATGAACAAGTTGGGCTACCATAGTTATACTAGTTTCGTTGCTATAATTCTGAGGAGATTCAATGTCCGGAATCCAACTATCATTCCAGATGTTAATTTTGTTACCATTATGGACCTCCCAGGTCAAAAAGTCTTCTATTTAATATATGTGATTCCTAATAGTATGCCAAGTCCAAGAGTGGTGAGGTTTGGCTGGGCCCGGTGTATCTGTAAGTGGAAAATACTTCGCTTTCAAGAACCGCACCCACATCGCATTAGGCTCAGCCTTTATCCTCCAAGCTAGCTTACTAAGCATAGCTTTGTTATCAACCTCAGGAAGATGAATACCCAGCCCTCCCAAGGCTTTGGGAAGACAAATAGACGACCACGATTTCGTGCAAATACCTCTGGACTTACCCCACCAGAACGACTTTTGTAAAGTCATAATGCGTGTGCTTATGCCTTTAGGAATGGCAAAGCATTGTATTTGGTATCGGGGTACAGCGGCAGCTATCGTCGAGATAACGATAGTGCGCCCAGCTTGAGAGAGGAATGAGTGGTTCCAACTCTCAAGTTTGTTTCTGATCTGTTGAAGAATGTCCTTAAACGCATTAGTTTTATTAGCTCCGATGAAAAGCTGCGCCCCCAGATATTTTTCCGAAGTAGACGCATTTTTAACTTTTAACAAGCGTATAATAAGTCGCTTGAATTTAGGGTGAGAGTTCTTGGAGTAAAATATATTATATTTCTTATAGTTAATCATCTGACCTGATGACGCACAAAAAATATTAAGAATGTTCTTGAGAATGTGAATGTTATCAAGGGAGTTGCGACCAAAAATAATACAATCATCAGCAAACATGAGGTGTGAAATAGTAAGATCCGGATGATTAGAAGGGAATCCTATGAAGGTCTCAGAGTCCCTTTATGCTACTAACATTCTACTCAAACCTTCCATCGCTAAGGTGAAGAGAAAAGGCGAGAGAGGATCTCCTTGTCTTATGCCTCTAGTCGGATGGAATGTAGGGCCCGGGCGACCATTAATGAGGACCGCCATGGAGGATGTAGAGAGACAACTGTCTATCATCTTTATCCAATGCTCGGAGTATCCTAATTTCCTCATGATGTCCGTAAGAAAATTCCACTCAATCCTGTCAAAAGCTTTGGACATATCTAGTTTCAGCCCAAAATAGCCAGTCGCTCCTTTCATCTTTTCCATGGAGTGGATTATCTCCTGCCCTATGATTATATTGTCCGAAATTTGTCTTCCCGGAATATAAGCCGCTTGAAACGGAGTGATAATGTCTCTAAGGGTATCTTTGAACCTATCCGCTAAGATTTTCGTGATGATTTTGTAGGTTGTATTGAGGAGACTAATGGGTCGATAGTCCGCAGGGGTCTGCGGAGTAGCGGTTTTAGGGATAAGGCAGATATGAGTGTGGTTAGCTTCCTCCGCAAGAGTCGCGTTAAGAAAAAATTGATGAACAAGATTATGAATATCCGTGCTAACAGTGTCCCAGTTAGCCTGAAAGAAGAAAGGGGCTATCCGTCAGGACCCGGGGCCGCTTCTTTTTTGAGACCTGTAATAGCGTTATTGATCTCATATTCATCAGGGATAGCACTAAGCTTATAGTTCTGCTGAGGGGAAATAGAATGCTGAAAGAGATTAAGAATATCCGGAGCAGTAGAGGTATTATCCGTGGTATTGATATTCAGGAGATGTGAGGTGAATATAGATTGGATGCTATTAATATCTTCTTGCCATTCCCCATTATTATCTTTAATGGCCCTGATTTTGTTATTACGATTACGCTGAATGGCCTGAGAATGAAAGTATTTAGTGTTCTTATCCCCCCCACCGAAATGAAATTATTCCTAGATTTCTCCTTCCAGAGGTTCTCTTGTTGCAGATACAATTGCTCTAGTTGCTCGTACAACTTAGCTAGCTCTTCTTTATTACTATTATTCTGGATACTATCTGTAATAGTCTTGATATTTCTCTCGATGTTACCAAACACTTTTTTATTCCAATGAGTAAGATGTCTACTTAACTTCTTTAGCTCCCCTTGAATATTCGGATTCGAATTCCATTTGCCCGCTATAAAGTCATGGCAATCCGGATGGTTCATCCAAGTACGTAAGAATTTGAACGGCTTAGGCTTATTATTATTATTATTAATATCAGCCAACATGATGGGAAGGTGGTCTGATCCAACCGAGTCTAGGTGTGTTATACTAGAGAGCTGGTATAACGTCAGCCAGTTAAGATTAGATAGAGCTCTATCTAGTCTCTCTTGAATCAAATTCTCACCATATTGCTTATTACTCCAGGTGTAAGGACTTCCCTGATAACCCATATCCATTAACTCCAACTGACTAATAATAGAGAGGACACTCGACATGTGGGAGTCAGAGGCTTGTGAACCACCCTGCTTCTCTTGCTTATCTAGAATGTTATTAAGGTCTTCGATGACCATCCAGGGCATGTCAGCATCTACCTCTAGGGTCTTCAGGATTTTCCACGGTTTAAGTTTATTCTTATGATACGGGCACCCATAAAAGCCCGTAATCAAATAATAATTATTAGTATTAGGATTTAGGATTTTGGCATGGATCATATTATTGTCCGAATGCAGAATAGATGTATTTAAGTGATGCTTCCAGTACATAACAAGACCACCCGCTTTATTAATCGGTTCCACAAAGTGACTACTGTAATGTTTTTGAATTTTAATACTCTTGTTAATGATATTAGCTCTATTCTTAGTTTCAACTAAGAAAATAAAGTCGGGGTTATGCCGATTAATTAAAGTTAGAAGATGTTTTTTCGTGATGTACCGACCAATACCTCTAACATTCCAGCTAATAATGGTTGGACAAGGGTTATGTTGGTTAGTCATAGGGGCTGAGAAATTAGAGGCGCCCCCTACAGACCGCCTCACCCTCGCACCCAGGCTATAAACACTCCCACTAGAACTGCACACACCCGAAGCGACCGAAACCACAATTCTAATCTAAAGGCACCCTCCTCTTTCTACTAAGAGGAAGAGATTAAAGCTACTGTTCCTAATAGTCCAAGTACAACCAGATAATAACAGCAGTAAAAGACTTAAAAACCACTTAATTAGTATATCAACTAAAAGGAGCACTAACATAAACAAATACAAATAAACTTATAATCGAAACAAGTTGTAATTAACTTATAAACATCATTGATCTCAAAATTATGTAAGTATCTACTTGATAACCTCAGGGAATTAACAAAAACACATCTATCTTATCTTAGATGTGATGTAACAGTACTTCCATGAAAGTAATCAAAAAAACTAACTTAACTAAACACGATAATTGATCCGTGAACAAAATAGACTTGATACACACCAAACAAAATATTAACATCAACCAAGTAAACTATTCCTTGTCTCCCTCCTCCCTGGCCTCTGAAGATGGACCAGGAGACGCCAGCATAGAGTCTGCAAATAGGTGCCTGCGTCTTTCTTCTGAACTGTCGATGGATTTCAGGGGAGGGGAAAACCAACTAGGAGGAATGGAAGAAGAGTGAAAAGATGACGATGAGGAGTTACCTGAATACCAGCCCACTTGATTCTCTACTAAAGAATCCTCATTACTCTTACCATAATCCTATGATTTCCTGAGGTTTGATTTCCTACGAACATCCTCCTCTATCTTAACCTCCATTAGCAAATCAAGATCCTTTCTTTTTTCTTTCCTTTGAAAGATCTCATGTGGGTGGATAGGAAGACCACTCATAGCATTCATATTGAAAGAAGGGACAACAGAGAGGGCCCAAGGATCAACTGGGGTAGGGACAGAGGGCTAAGTCTCCATAGGAGAACCAAAAACATGAGGTTGAGGCTTGACACAGGGGGTGATCGAATGCTCAACAATCCTATGAAGGAGTTGAAGGAGATGTCCTTCGACCAAGGTGACAATGCGAACAATTTTTCGGATAGGATAATTGATGTGGAAGATCATCAAGTCCGATTGATTTAGGGATCGTAGAGTTGTAGCTAGAGACCAACTACGATCGTCGAATTACGAAGTAATTCGCTGCTAACTTCGATCGGATCCTACAACGGGTTACACATAAGAGTGACAAATTGATCTAGGATATGACTAGTGGGAGTGAGATATAATCATGGGAGTGTCCCATAAACATATCTCATAGGCCTAAAAAGGAATTAGGCAAAGATAGTATAAAAAGGCCAAAAAGCAGGGTTTTTGGGCCTAGACCGGTTCGGGTACTTCTAGGACTCGGATTGGGCTGAATTTTGGAGGGTTAGTTGCTGATATAATAAAAATTATATCTGCCAATTTTCGTGGTGTTTGGACACCTCTTCCTTAAGGAATTGAGAAAATATCAATAGTTGCTATTTTCGACTATTTCCCTAAATCTTATTCTAAAGGGTGTTTTGGGAAACCTAAAAGGAGGTGGATTCTTATTAGGGTTCTATATAAACACTCTTAGGACAGAGAATAAGGTGTGGAATTTCTCTCTAAGCTTTCTTACTCTACCACATCAAGTAGAGAGGAGAAAGTGAGCTAATTCCCATTACTATCAATCTAGTCAAAGAAGAAGGTGTTCTTCTTTCCAACCACCATTGGTGTGCTAGCTATACAACAAGGTGGGAGATCAAGTTGATTACTCGTGTCCCAAGTAGAGGAGCTACACTTGAAGCTCTTGGTCTTCTTTAATCAATTCAACTAGTTCGAGGGAAAAGCGATTAAGGTAATCTACTATCTCCATTAGTTTAATTACTAGTTTTGCATGATGATCTTGGGGATACTAGTGTTAGACATTAGATGTCGTTATCCGCTATAAACACTAGTATAAGGGTTTAAATCCCTACAGTGGTGTCAGAGCCTCTTGCAATGAACTAGTTTTTGCTAAGAATCGAACTAGTTCATATTAGATATGATTGATAGTTTGATAAATTGAGTTTATAAAAGTATTTTAAAAGCGTTTTAAAATTATTTAAACTCACAATTTGATATTATTGAATGGGATTCAATGAATTTCAAATTGAGAATCAAATTGATGATTAAAAGTGTTTTTAAAAAACTCAATTTGATTGAATTTCAAACTAATCCATGCTTGATTAAGTTAATAGTTATGTTTAAAAAGGTTTTAAACATAAAATTTGATTAATTTTGAATTGGATTCAAAGATTTTTTAAATTGATTTCAAAATTGTTATTTGAAAAAGTTTCAAAAACCTAGATTTTGATCCAAAATTGGTTTGATTAAGAGTTGTTTTTAAGTTTTGGAAACTTTTGAAAAACAAAAATTTGGAATTTTAGAAGTGTTCTAAAAAAAAAGGAGTTATTTTGAGTTTAGGAAACTCCCAAAACAAATTTGGAAAATTTTAAAAGTTTCTAAAAGTTTTGAAAAATTTTAGAAGTGTTCTAAAAAGAATTTCAAAATTTTAGAAAAGCTTTAAAATTGGAAAATAGCAACTTAGAGTTGCATAAGAAAAAAAAATTTGGAAACTAGGGTTTTTTGGAGAAACCCTAGTGTCCGGCCAGGAAGCTTCCTGGCCGGCCAGAAGCACCTGGATGCATCCTCTGAACGCGTCCAGAGCAGCTGCTGAGACGCGTCTAGGACGCGACCAGCAGCTGCGAGGGAGCTTCCTGGACGCGTCTAGGACGTGTCCAGAGCACTCGACCAGACGCGTCTTGGAGGCGCGTCTGGGAGGTTCTGGGTGTCTCGGACTAGTCCGAGACACCTAATGCTGGTCCGGTCCAGCACCAGACGCGTCTAGGACGCGTCCGGTGCATGGACTAGCGTCCTGGCTCCGGCCAGGACGAGACCAGGCCTTGATAGGCCTCGGCCAGGATATGCCGGCCCTATGGGCCGTGCTATGTCCGGACCTTGTCCGAGCCCTTTTGTGGGCTTGGGCCGGGACTTGTCTAGGACTTGTCCCGGGTTTTTTCGAGGCTTTTCGGACCACAAAAAGGGACCATCATTCGAGTGGGGGTTTTTGCCAAAATTTCTTCCGATTCCAACCAAATAATTCCAAAATCGATCCGTGCCATCCAGAAGGCCAAAACGGATTTCTCTTTAAATTGATTTATGAAATCATTAAGAATCGAACCAATATTTTTTCCGAAATTGACCCGGGCTTTCAGAACCCGAAACGGAGTTTTTCTTAAAGATGATTTTAGAAATCATAAAAGATAAAACCGGAACGCACCATTAGTTGAATTCTTCGAATTTAGACTTAAGGTCCGTAATGTGACATGTGATGTCAACTAAAGTATCTCCCAAGATAATCATGCATATATAATTCTTAGCCTTGATATATTATATGATTGCATGTGATGTGAATGCGGGAAACTAGTATGGCCATAGATTTATATCTTTATTCTTGTTTTAAGCACGGATGGGTGCATGCTTTGTAATTAATTTTAATTTCAAGTTTATACGATCTGCGAATCGTTAGAGTCTTGTAATTAGAGTTTAGGGTCTATGAGTCCACTGAAGAAACTCGAGGATGAAATCCAAAGGCGAGTGGGAGAAATCAATGGAGGTTCAAAGATGGCGATCTAAGACGAACCGAAAGGCGAAACAAGAAGAAAACCAAAGGAGATTAGATCTTCTAGGTTAGGGGCCATACTAGGATCCATGTCTGCTTGATTTACTTTCTCGCGCGCATTTACTTACTTATTTACGCTTTATGTCGTGGACGTTAGTTAGGCTAAATAGTTCACTATAACAAACGCCAGACTAGCGTAAAAGTCCCCAAAACGTAATCTTGAGTAATCGCCTATCCAGATTAAGACACTCGTTGCGCCCTTGTTCGAGGAAGGTGGGTCGGCCTTCGCAGAGTACCTCCTCTACCTTGGGACAATGCGGGTAGGTCTATAGAAGAGGCCTACACGTCTAAATGGTTCTACTCAACGAGATCAGCAAGAGAGTCTTGGATACTCGAGGCAAAAGGATAGATTAGTCATTCATTAATGAAATCTATCAACCAAGAGTCATAAGGTTTGATCAGTGAAGTAGTTCATTCACCCGGAATGACGGAGTCAAAGGGTAGGGCCTTCGTCCGCTTTACTCCGAAGAACTGGGGTCTTGGAATCACTTATTCAATCGGGGACGGTTTTTATTGAATAATGTGGGAAAACTAAGTTTTTCAAAAACGATAACGAGTTTTAAAACTTTGCCATTTCTTTATGTAGTTTTAAGATGACACAAACGATTTCAACATTGAATCACACCTAAGGGAGGTGCTGATCCACTTCCTAGAATGGAAGAATGAATCCGAGAATAGTTCTCAGATTCAAAAGGAAGGTCACTAGAATACCCAATCCCAATGTTGACACATACAAGAGAAGGTCAAAAGCCATTTGCAAGCAATCGTATAACATTCTCTTTGGAAGAGTAATGAATGCTAGCATAACCATTAAGACAAACTAAGGAAGAAATTCCTACAGAAGTCATAAATGGAGAGGTACGAGACCTCCAAGGCAATCTGAAAGTCATTCTAAGGGAAGACAACAGAATACATCTATCACCCAATTCAATATCGATTGAACAAAGATTGATAAAGACCTTAGATGAGTCACTCAGGTTGTTACAAACAAACTGAGCAGAACATACGGGAATATCCAGTCTAAGAAAGGTTCTTGAGATTTGGTACAAAGAATCTAAGAAAGAGATCTTGAGATTCAAAAGGGCAAAAGGATCAGTCAAGTGAGACAAACATTTGATCAAAGAAAAGCAGTTGTCGAGTACATGATCAAGAGTATTCCTCATTACTGTGAATGTTTCTAAAACAATGGCTAGACCATTTAAAAGGAAACTACCTTTAGCACCTGGAGGACAAAAGGAATGGAATTATGAATTCCATTTCCGTATCCTTGCTAACAAAGTTAAAAACAAGTATCGTAAAATTCCTTCATCAGGTATTTAAGACCAGATGAGCGGCTCAGTGGGAGCTTAAGGAAATTACATACTTGACTAAAAGAAGTAAAGATCCAAGAGGGAGCAGAAGCAGTAATGCTAGGGATGCTGAAAGGGATCAAAGTCTTCTTTTAGACACTGATCTAGCTTAGAACTTAATAGTGATTATTTTGTTCTTCTATAAACATATGATGTTTTAAACCAGTGGTAAAATTAACTGAAGGTTAACATTGATAATGGCTAAAATCAAGAGATTCAAACTCATTAAACTTCAGCATTGTCAATTAGGTCTTAAGGACTGAATTGACAAAGTCCCCCTTTTCAAAAGGCATAGAGACTGGTAATCTATTAGGACTCATCCAGTGTTATGCAGACCTATAAGTTTACTTGCAGAAGCTAACGAGAGAAACTTCAAATACGTACTCTGACAACTTCATGAAGTATGGAAACATACAAATCATAAAGTATAAGTCGGAATGTTTGAAAGGTTCAAACAAAGTACATACCGAAGTAAAAGAATCATTTTGACAAGAGAGTTTAAGTCATCCGATTAGATTGGAGTGATAAAAACTTGAGTCAAATACTAAATAACCATCAAAGGAGTTGAGAAAACGTTTCCCAACTCGCTCCATGGAACACATCTGAGGGATGGTGGATTCAGTGGGAGTAATCGAACATTGCTATGCATAATTCGATCAAAGATGGGTTTAAGCAAGTCTTCCGAATATTTTGGGACATATTCTATAAACGATTGTTTTCACACTTACCAAAATCTGTCTAACAGCTAAGCTTGTAAAAGCATTACAAAATTAGCTAAAGTCTGATGCAATTTCTTTAGAAGAAATTTGGGCTTTTTCCACAAGCAATCAAGAGAACAAAGTGTTTGTTGCTCATGATAGTATTCTTCTAATAATTAGCACACCTAGAAGTCTGGGAGAAAAGCACTAATTATTACAAGAATAAGTGGGAGAAAAGTACAAGTCGATTTAATTCGATCATGAGAAAAATCATGAAGAGTCATGAAGAACAATCATGAAAACTTGTACAAGACGATTAAATTCGACCAAGAGCAACAAACTGCGGCTCCTCGGAAAAGGAAAGGTTAAAGATATGATCTTGTAAACCCACCGCACAAAAGCGAATGTCATTCGCAGGAGAACTCTCAAAGCGAGTGAAAGTGTCTCTAAAGGAATATCTCAAAGTAGTTGAGAAAATTCCAAATTGTTGTTCAAAAGCCCTAGAAAGGTCAAAATAAAATCTTAAAGACTCAGAAAATAAAGGTTATTTCTGAAGAGATAAAAGACCTGCGTAGAAACGGAAACTGACTCTAGATTTTGGCTAGAAGCCAAAATCATCGTGGAATCCATATCTCGTCAAGACATGGAGCTTGATAATTTAAGTCAACGGAAGACCTAAATTGGTTTTCCAAAGTAGAAAACTGAGAAGGATGGAAACATTCATGTTTCCCGAAACTAGACAAGAAGAATAAGATTCTTCCAATCAAGTTATGTCCATAAGCATGCTTCAGAAATCCATCGACGGATTAAAAGCACGCAAGAGTTAGAATCTTCGATTCAAAAGGCAATCAGAGAAATTTGATTCCTGGAGAATGAAGAAAAATCTTGAATCGCGAGTTTCAAGAAGGTAAGTGGGAGAAACAAACCTTCCGGGTCTGTATGCTGAGTACATACAAAAGATTGAGTACGACATAAGATGTTGTGTAACAGTAAACACACTGACTCAATAAAAGGACCACACACAAGGATGAAATGCCATTTTGGGCATCTGAAGATCTATAAGCATAGATCAAAAAGATGATAGGATTGGAGAGACTCAGTACGCTGAGATGCTTGAGATCCGAAACAGAAAATCTAAGACTCGGAAAGTCTAAAAGAATTTCGACCCAAAACTCATGACTAAGAGCGTTGCTAAATCGGAGTTTGAAAAGACACCGATGTAGCAAACAAGCATGAGAGAGAGATTTATGTTCGAATACATAAAATCAATCATATTGGATATGATTAGCATTTGAATATCCAAATTCGGATTTGAAAACCGAAACACTACTTAGAAACATCCTAGAAGGCTAAAGGATGAAGTAGTACAAAAGTTAAACATGTCATCGTAGCAAACTTCCAGACATGGAAGGAAAGTGGGCTGAAAGTGTTTTAAGCCGGGAACTGTTGCAAATACTACATAAAGAATTAAAAGCCTTAACTCTAGTAAAAGTTACTAGGAATTATCAAGGTTGAAGATAACGGTCTTCAAATTAATTGATAATTAGCAAAGTTTAAACGGATTACATCCGTAGTCAAACTAAACTGTCACCTAAGACAAAGTATGAGAGTCATACACGAGACTAAGGCATGAGGTATAATTTTAAACCTCGACAAGTAAAACTGAGTGGGTAAAAAGAGTTTTACGGAAGAGGCTCAGATTTACAACTCTCGTTATCAGAAATAATAGAGTTATTTCACAAGTCGTCTAAATTTGGTTTAGTGTTTAAACGACAGTCCATTGATGATAAAACATTCCGAATAGGTTTGTCAGATACGTGATCTGATGAATGAAACCCTATTAAGTGAACTTGGAATATTTATTATCGAATCCCTGGTCCAGGTCATTGCATGAACAACAATGACTCACGAAGACTAGCACAGGAGTCGATGGGATAGCGCAGTTTCATGGGCTATAGGAATAGTATATTCTATTCGACTACGTGGGTGTGTAAAAGGTTTATACACTGGATAACCCTCAAATGAGAAGTACATCACTCGTGATGAACGTCAATACTTCTCATAAAGACAATTGGAGAGATTCCTCAAAACATGAGTGCTCCACTCATCTTATGAAAGGAATGTCCGACTTTGGTTCCGTCAAACGCTGCGCCGTAAAAGGAGGTTATAAAGACGGATACTGGGAAGGACAGGATAGACATAAAGTTAAGTGGGAGCGCAAGAATGGATTGTGTCACCCTAATCACATTAGGTACAAAGTGTCTCAAGGCCACTTGATGAGTAGCAACTGAAAATGCGTGGCCGCGCTCAAACGGATTAAAAGTTAATCGTTTGTCTTTTACAGTTGTACTCGGATATCAAGAAAGTCTGAATGACGTGACGTATCAGATGGGATACTAAATTGACACGGGAATCGAGGCATTGCACTTGTTCTAAGTCCAAGTGGGAGTCTGAAGGAGTTGAAGGAGATGTCCTTCGACCAAGGTGACAATGCGAACAATTTGTCGGATAGGATAATTGATGTGTAAGATCATCAAGTCCGATTGATTTAGGGATCGTAGAGTTGTAGCTAGAGACCAACTACGATCGTCGAATTACGAAGTAATTCGCGGCTAACTTCGATCGGATCCTACAACGGGTTACACATAAGAGTGACAAATTGATCTAGGATATGACTAGTGGGAGTGAGATATAATCATGGGAGTGTCCCATAAACATATCTCATAGGCCTAAAAAGGAATTAGGCAAAGATAGTACAAAAAGGCCAAAAACAGGGTTTTTGGGCCTAGACCGGTTCGGGTACTTCTAGGACTCGGATTGGGATGAATTTTGGAGGGTTAGTTGCTGATATAATAAACATTATATCTGCCAATTTTAGTGGTGTTTGGACACCTCCTCCTTAGGGAATTGAGAAAATATCAATAGTTGCTATTTTCGACTATTTCCCTAAATCTTATTCTAAAGGGTGTTTTGGGAAACCTAAAAGGAGGTGGATTCTTATTAGGGTTCTATATAAACACTCTTAGGGCAGAGAATAAGGTGTGGAATTTCTCTCTAAGCTTTCTTACTCTACCACATCAAGTAGAGAGGAGAAAGTGAGCTAATTCCCATTACTATCAATCTAGTCAAAGAAGAAGGTGTTCTTCTTTCCAACCACCATTGGTGTGCTAGCTATACAACAAGGTGGGAGATCAAGTTGATTACTCGTGTCCCAAGTAGAGGAGCTACACTTGAAGCTCTTGGTCTTCTTTAATCAATTCAACTAGTTCGAGGGAAAAGCGATTAAGGTAATCTACTACCTCCATTAGTTTAATTACTAGTTTTGCATGATGATCTTGGGGATACTAGTGTTAGACATTAGATGTCGTTATCCGCTATAAACACTAGTATAAGGGTTTAAATCCCTACATCCTACACTTGTGACAGATGGCTTTAGGAAACTCGTAGTAGCTAAAGTTTACAGGCTTACCTCTATCAGTGAAAATGGAATTGAGCTTAGCCAATAGAGGGGTCCTGACGTCGTACATGAACTGAATCCTAATAGTGGAGTTGGTGATTGTGCTAAAATTCCTCGGCTGAATCTGGATAATGTATCCCATGCAGGAGAAAATGATATCTAGGTCCTGTCTATTTTGAATCGATGAAGGTAGACCCGAGAAGCTACACCACATGGGTTCTAGCATAAGCTGAGGGATCACATCTCTGAGTGGGAAATCCACCTCCTGCATCACTACCAGGAAACCCCTAATAATCCAAGGTCTACCTTGGTGTATCTCGTTAAGGGCTGTGAGGTTACGAGGTTTGATGAGAAAATGATTGAATCCAGTAGCAGAAGGAATGATTCTACACTCTCTGAAGAATCGAGATTGACCCGACAGATGCTTCCTAATAGAGCCAATACCATAGTCGTACTTACAGCATAATCTAGCTAAGAACCTTGAAGAAATATCCAGAAGCTCTTTGTTTTCGGAGGGTTTTGGGTAGTAAATCGTGAGATTACCACCTTCTGTAAGACTAAGTTGGATTGACATCTTTTGGGATAGGTCATCAAGATTCAGGGAAGAAGGGTTGGTCGACATGAAAAAGAGAAGCCAGAAGCAGTTGGAGAAGATGAAGAAACTCTCTCTCCAGGCAGAGATAATAATGAAAAGAGGAATAGGACATGAAAGCACTTTAAAGAAGATGATAAGACTCTCCTTTTTGCTTCTCTCAGACGAACTCTGCATATTCCCAGAACACGTGTAAGCTCGAGTGTAACACTCGTCTAGAGAAAAGGGAGATCTTCTAGAGATCATCACCACTTGTAACTGAAGAGAGAGAACCCACCTTACTAGAATCCACAACTAAAGATCGACAGGCACAACGCACGCGAGGGAGAACTTGAAAAGTTTACTCGGTTGAATCACTTAGTTATAACACATATTAGAAATTCGAAAATTAAAGGACAGATGTAAAGGAAGAATAGTTACCTTGATTTTCGCCTGATTATTCCTTTATTAGTCGTTTCCCAAGTCAAGCAAAGTTGGATGATCAGCCTTTAATCTCTTCAGAAAATCTCCCAACAAAGTGATTAATGATATCTATGGTGTCTTTATTACCTTTCTAGAAGATTGCATGTGGAGTTTACTACTAGTGGTATATGACAGATTGCCTTTAATGGAGTTATTAGGGTACTAGGGTTTTCCAGTGGGGAGAAAGGAGAAGGATGACCTCGGAATAGCTGACGTCAGCACGGAGTCTCTCTCTCCTCAAAAACCCTCTTTTCCTCCATCTAGTGGATTACATAGTTGAATGTTATTTACAGTAGGGGCAATGGCCAAATAACCATCAGGGATAACATTACCAAAACTATAATAATAGATAAAAAGTTGTTATTATACCCTTCTTAAACGTTATTTTTTTAGTTATTCCCTTCAACAAAAAAAATAAAAAATAAAAGATAAAAAGTTGTTATTATACCCCTGGTCCTTATCATCCATATAATGTTTTAATACTTTTTTTTCTTTTATTTTTGTGTTTTTTAACTTTTACGGTTTTCTATTTGCAATTTTTTCGCTTTCTTAACCGTTATTTTTGTTGTTTTTCTATCTTTTTATAAAGTTTTTTACTATTACTTTTGTTGTTTCTTCATTTCAGAAATATCCTTTTACTATTTTCTTTTTGCAGTTTTCAAAAGCGTTTTTTCGCTTTCTTAACCGTTATTTTTGTTGTTTTTTCTGTCTTTTTCAAAACTTATTACTGTTACTTTTTCTGTTTCTTTATTTCAGAAATACTTTTTAATGTCTTATCATATTGTTTTTTTTTCTAAATCCTTTGTTTTTTGCCCTTATTTTTTATGTTTCTTTTTTTTTTGTTTCTGGACTGTTTTTTCCCATCTTTTTGTTTTCTCATTTATGACCCTTGTTTACAAAATGTTGTACAAAAAAAACTAAATTTTTAAATAGACACGAACACTGCTTGTCTGTATCACAAACATTTGTTTTTTTTTCCATAAAAATGGTTATTAATTAAATTTGCTGGAGCTTTTTCCTTCATTTTTTTTCAAAAAATACAAGCAATAATTTGTAAACAACAAACATCATTTTAAGGTGATTTAATCAATAATTTCGATCATCTTTTTTTAATCAAACACCACCGATCGACCAAATCCACAAAGAAACAATTTTCTTTTAACTTTGTCTTCCTATCTCTTTTTCTCTTTTCTTTTTATCTCAATTTTTTCCTCTCTCTTATACCCCTCTCTTCGGCGAAGGGTATGAGCCTCTTCGCCACAGGTCTGGTATCCAAACAACTCTTCGTTTGGATCTGGAACCCGAGATCTAGAGAAAAGTCTAGTAAACCAGATAATTATTCATCTGGATTTGGAACCCCAAATCCAGACGACGGTCGGTTAAAACTAGACCTCCGCCGAGGAGGCTCCTCCTCTTTGCCAGAGAGAGAAGAAGAAATAATTTTTCTTTCAGCGGTAAAGGTCGCTGAACAGAGGTTGTCGGTGGACGACATTCGGTCGAACAAGAAGGGTGAGGTGATGAGAGGGAACTGAAGTGCAGGAGAGATAACATGAAGTGGAAGAGAGAATAAGAGATGATGTGGAATTAATGATTTATTTATATTGTTGGGACGAAGTCCATTTTGCCCCTAAGGATATTTCAAGAAAAAGTTGAAATAATTTTGGCCTTTGGGGGCCAAATCGAACTGCCAGCCCGTTATGGGAGGTAAAACGATGAGTTCGCCACAAATTGAGGGCAAATGGAACTAACCCTAATCTAAAATAGGGTTAATCCTGTTTTGGCCCCCAATTTGTGACTAACTCGTTATTTTCCCCCTATGAGTATTCGACAGTTGGCTTCGGCCCCCAAAGCACAAAACAATTTCAACTTTTCCAAGAAACACCCTTAGGGGACAATATAAAATTAATCCCGAAAAATCTTAAAACATTAATTCCATGTCATCTCCCCTTCTTTCTTCCAATACTTCATCTCATCTCTCCTCTACTTCATATCCCCTTGTCTCCACTCAACATTCTTCTTAGGCAGAAGGCCACCGAAAAGCAAACTGAAGTCGCCAAACAGGTAAGGAAGCTCTTAGTTCAAGAGTCATTAGAGAAACTCATTATCCAAAATGGCTAGCTAATGTAGTGCTAGTGCATAAAAGAGCAACACGTGGAGAATGTTTGTTGACTATATTGACCTAAACAAAGCTTGTGTGAAGGATGGATTTTCTTTACCATCAGTAGGTTCGTTGGTCGACTCAACAGTCGCGAATGCCCTACTTAGCTTTATTGAGGCCTTTGTCGGCTATCACCAAAGAATAATGCATCATGCGAGTCAAGAACATACAACTTTCTGGACCGATGGGGGTTGTAATGCTCCAAATATCACTTACCAGATTCCGTTATGGAGTAACCGCCAACAACTTTTCTGAGGAATTGGTCATGATGTATCCGATCCATGCATAATATCATGAATAATATATACACATTTTTTAATGCTATTTAGTATCGGCAATAGGTCTTATAAATACCAACAAATGTTGTTCGCCTTTAGGAGTACTGGGGCGACTTACCAAAGGCTAGTTAACCAGATTTTCCAGGAGCAAATTGGAAAGTCCATGGAGTGTTATATGAATCACATGATTCTGTAGAGCAAGGTAAGGGAATAGCACATCCCAAACCTCTAAACAACCTTTGACGAGCTTAAAGCCTATAATATGAAGCTAAACCCAGATAATGCGCTTTTGGAGTCACCTATGGTAAATTCTTGGGTCTCATGGTGAGCTGAAGCCAATTCTTTTGAAGTCGTAGCTTTACTAGAAATACCTACCCCGAGAAAGTCGAGAGAGGTACAGAGCCTGACAAACAGACTAGCTTCCTTTTCTCAATTACTGAGCAATATGTGACACAAAGCTCTCCCATTTTGCAAGATTTTGAGTAAAGTATCTAAGTTTGAAGGGATGGTTGAAGCAAAAAATGAATTTCAAGACCTAAAGGAACATTTGATGATTCCCCCTTGCTAATGAGTGTTAAGGGAAGAAAAGAGTTGATAATCTACTTGTCTGCTTCAACAATTGTTAATGAGTGTTAGGGAAGAAACGAGTTGATAATCTACTTGTCTGCTTCAGCAAAAGTCGTGTCCACTATCATAATCAAATCAATTGAGAGAGCGTTTTATCCCGTATATTATGTAAGCAAAGTATTCCAGTAATAAAGAAACTTGCCTAAACTCTGATTTTGACCAGAAGGAAACTGAGCATTGTACCATGATCTCGCAGGTCTGTTCAGGACTGTTGGAAAGACCAAACACCATCTCGACCAATCTGTGGCGCTCAAGCTCATGAGAGAGGCATAATACCAAAGGAACATACCTAGGTCTCCCGAGCCATCGTAGCTTTTCAAGTGTGACAGTTGAAATTTTTGGGCTTTTGTGCCTCGAGTATCTCAGAGCTTAGCGGAGGCGGGGGACTATTTCTACCTTTATCGGCGTATTTGTCTCTTGGTTTCTCCTTGTGAGCTCTGCCAACTGATGTATGACCAAATCACTTATCAGGAGGTCGTCTTGGACCCTTAACGTTGGGGAATGCAATACGACTTTCGCCTCATCGTTTTCAGCCAAGGGGACGTTTTCTGTAAGGGGCCCTTAATTTCTCGATCTGGGACTGCATCTTTTTCCTTCTTTTGTTGCTTTGACTGAGCAATATCTCCCTAGCTTCGAAGCTACTGTTGCAATCAAGGCGTGGTGCAAGTGTTCTAGCGAGGGTCGAGAATAGCTTTCTCGATAGAGTTTTTAACGCTTTTGTTCATTTTTTAGCCTCTCTAACCCCTTTCAAGGAAGTCACTTCCTCCTGAGCTTTCGAGAGGCTTGCTTGTAAAGCTTGCATATTTTCATATCCCTCAATTTCTCAGCTTTGAGGCTTTCAACCTCTGCAGCTAGTTCTCTACTTTGAGGTGTTCGACTACAGCAGCTAACTGTTCGTTCGAACGGTGGTGATTTTGCTGAAGTCTGCCCTCCTTCTAGCCCCAATTTGCTAATGAAAAATTGTCTTTCTGGAATCAGTGAAGGGGTTTAGACTGCTACGTTGAATCTCGCTTTACTCCTGTCGATCTGGGGACGAAACCTGCAAGAAACTCGAAAACCTCTCCGACGCTCAAGACAATCAGATTGCCCTTGGAGTTAAAATATTGAGTATTGAGTGATCTTGAGTTTAGGAATTCGACCCTTGGTTGATCGTCAAGCTTGAGGCTTAGCTTGTGATGATGGTATGAGCTTCGTGCCTTCTTCAGGCGATTTCATTATCATTTATAGGCTTCTTTAGCCGACTGTCGATAGACAGTGTTGATGAGGCAGTTGAGATTCACCGCGTTGTATCGAATCAAAACTAATTCGTAGTTGTGAGATATTAGGATTCCTCTTTGGGATATCCTGTATCTTTGATATTTAAAAGTTACCTTATTCAAGGATACTTGATAGATTGTGTTTCCGAGCTTGTAGATCTTTTTAGGAGAAGTTTTCTCCTTTCAGGACTCTTAAACCCAAGTTTTACAAAATACTTAAGATCCTCACTAATTGGGCTCTTTGGTAGGATTCGGGATTAAGTCGGTAAAGCACACGCTTCTACCACCCTCCATGTTTCGAGATTGAGGTATCGGCCCCACTTAGGGGGACCCATAGTCTTCTCTTAAATCCCAGGGGCAGACCTAATAGTATATGAGTCAGGGCAGAGCTTTAGGTGCCTAAGATGATCATACTGACACCCTAATTTTGGGCTTGAGTGGAAGACATACCTCTTTCGGATTCAACCTCCTTGTTGACTTGATACGGGTTGTTCTGTTGAGCTTTGGGTCTTTGTTGACTTATTGGCAATAGTCAACTCATGCCCATTTTTTGGATCGTCAAGGGCATCACCCTCGCTTGGGCTAAACTAATAATGGGAGGGACATAAGGTGGTTCTTCAAGGCTTTGAGAGCGTTTACTGATTCTTATGACCATTCAAATTTATTCGCTTTACGATGGGTTTTGAAGAATGTAGTGCCTTGCCCCCCATATTACTGAGGAAATGACTGTTGGATTATGTCGTGGTTTAGTTTCTAAGCAGAATCTCAGACCTCTAACGTCTAACACTAACTATCTAGGATCACATGCACATACATAATAATGAGTTAGTAAAAGCACAAATCATGAAGGAGCTGCATTTTCATTTACCGCTGAAGCTGCAAAAACAGTTATTGATGCTGCTAATGCGACTAAAGTCTCAAGGTAAAGCTGACATTTATTCCAGTCTAATATGCCTTTTGCTCTACTACAACTGATGGGCCTAAAAAGTTTCCTAAATAGGTCACCACCCAAGTATACGGGTGTCAAGTAGTAAACCCGGTACGACCGGAATCGATCCACGGAGAAGTCAAACTCACTCTTAAACCTAAAACTAACTTGGATTTTTTTTCGATTTTGATTTTCTTGCAACTTAAACAATAATACTAACAAAGACAAATAATAATGGTGAACTGGTTAAAGGGAGACAAGCCTAGGGTTTCGAATCCGTTAACATCAAACTCAAATATTTACTCGAATCTCAATTTTTTTCTGACTAACAGCAATCAATTTTTCTACAATTCTAACTATTGCCTATCGACTATCGAGTATTCGTCATTAAAGAATCTAACCTAATTATGACGAATCAAGATGTGTGAAGCATAGGTAATGAAAGATGAACACACTTTCAACATTCGCCTATTAACTAAGAAGCATTAGTCATTAAAGATGCTCACCTAAACATGACTAATCAAATCAGAAATATAACCGAAGAAGAAATTATGAATAATTATCGAAAATCTTATCAACTGAGTTTGTCTTTCAAACTGTTAAGATAATAAGTCAATATTCAGATAAAACATTAACTTCATCAAAACCCTAGACTGAAGAAAAATTAGCTACTCGTGAGATAAGAGATAAACATTTAAACATATATAAGTAAGAGAGTAAAAAGACTTAACTTTCCTTCTAATTTGCAACCAAACAGACCCTAAGGGATGTATTTTCCTTCTGTTTTTACGATTTTCCAAGAAAACAGACCAAACAGAGCCTTAAGGAAAATGATTTTCTCGTCTTTTTGGAAATAATTTCTCTGTGGGAAAATTACTTTCCCACTGATTTTCTCGGATTCCCCAACTATTTTTCTCTCTCTACTGTTTCTCTTTTTTTCTTTTTTTTTTCTTCTTTTTCAATCCAAAACACCAAATAACAGGAAGAGATGTGATATTATATAAGATTAAAATTGAGAAAACAATTTATCTCTCTTACAAAATATCTCTCTTTCTATCTGTTTCTTCCTTTGACCCACTACATAAATTTCACTCTCTCTGTTTCTCTCTTTCTCTCACTAAAAGATGAAAAACAATAAAAGAAGAAAGAAGATGATAATGGTGGTTCTCTGTCTTTGTTCTTTAGCCGTGAGTATGATTTCTTTTCTTCTAAAACCGAGATGTCCTCTGTAGTATGATGATTCCCTGTCTTATAGAAGAATAATTCGAACCTCTCTCAATCGAATTTACTATCCAGCTTGGTTGTGAAGTTTCCGTTTCAAAGCAAACCTTCCATCTCTATAAAATCAAATCACAATTTCTTTCCATCCGAGCTCAACTTAATTCCAACGTATCTCTCTCTCTCTCTTAGTTTCCTTTCTCTTTGAAATTCTTTCCTTCTCTCTCTTCAATACTTTCCTTCCTTTCTCTATCTCTTTGTTTTGCTTCTAAAAGACAAAGAGATTTCCTAAAGAAATCAATAGAGAATAAGAGGGAAAGAGAGATTTACGTTTAAGTCTGGTTACTCCTAGTCGAGTTGATTGGCTTCTTCGTGAGCTGCTGGAACAAGTTATACGGTGAATCGGGAATCGCCGGATCATGTTGGATGCGCGTGAACCGTTGGATCTAGTACGGTGTGGACGGGAGCATTTTAGTAGCGTGGGTCACATTACAACTAATCAGGGCCTTGAGTAGGACCCGAAGATGTCCCGCCTTTGCCCTATACTATACCGAAATATTCACTCGCCATCCAGATTTGACCAAATCATCCACTGGATCATTGCCACATGTCATCCGGATGCTCTTTGCTTCACTCTAGTCAACTGGTTTTGACTGAAGCTTTGACAAGCTATAATTCTCCCATCCGAACTCCGATTGGACTCCCGTTTTCGCCGTTGGGTTCGTATTCGACTCTATTTCTCACCCGAGCATCAATGTTGGCCAAAATTACAAGAATCCACAAATGACCATAGTACCCCTAACAGTTATTTCTCCCGATTTCATCTATTTTTCACACTAAGCCCTGTAAAGACACCTGAAACAGAAAAACAAGCAATTCATCAGAGTAACGGCTCGATATGGAGTAACTAGCTCCAGTTAAGAGATTCGAATGGGACATTTTCATGTCTCATCAACAAATGTGTTCATGGAAAAAGATGTGTCAAAAGTTATGATGCCTTTTCCCGATGTGTTGAAGTTTATTAGTTCATTAGGTGCTCATCGGAAATTTGCGGCATTGTTTGTTGATGGTGGTGGTGTTCACAAACTTCTTACAGTGCCAAGATCTGGTCATTCCTTTTTTTGATCTGTCATCATGCTTATTCACTATGGGTGTTCTTCAGGTTAAAGTTTGGTGTTCAAGTTGATAGTTTACTCCTATTTCAAGGTTATATGGTTTCACTCAAGGTTCACACCACCGGGGATTGTTTGGCGAATCTCAGCAAATATTTCTCCCCATGATTCACAAACTAGCTTCTTATCATTGTTTTGAGAAGTAGAAGGTGCTCTATCCAGTTTCATAGATGAAAATTCTGCAAGTAGAATGAACAAATGATTATATGCTATAGAAATATGAAAAACTGCTCAAGACATTAAAAGGAATGTTATAAGCATTTCGGAAAATGTTTAGAAGTAGTTGAAAATGTCAAAGACATTAGAATTCAGAATCAATCCCGAATATGAAGAGCAAAAATATACATTTAACAATTGAGAAGCATGTTAGCAACAAAAGAGAAAGTGTTCTCATTATTGAAGAAGTGTCGGTATTTTGAGAATAATGCTTCCTACATTTTAACAAATGTTTCAGCCGCTACTTAAAACGTTTACACAACGGGGGAGTGTCCTGAACAAAACGAGTAGTTCTAGGAATAATTCTCAAAACTTGTACGGAAGACACCAAATATTACAGAAACAAAGGATTTTGTTTAAACCACTTCAAATAATGTTTACGTAAACATGATTGTGTATGTATAACACCAAAAAACTAAAGCATTGTTAAATGGAAAATCTGGAATATAAATGGGTCTACATTTGTAAAAATGTTTTTTGCATGACATAGAATGTTTACATAAACTGGAGAGTGTTGTGAACAAAAGGAGAAGTTGTAGAAAAAATTAACAAAATTTGTACGGAACAACAAAAATGTTACAGAAACATTCTCAACAAAAAGGATGAACAACATCAAGAATCTCAAAATCTCTCAGAAAGGATGAAGGATATATAAAAGGAAAACCAAAAAATAGAAACATTACCTGAACTTATCGGTGAAGAAGATGATAAAATCGAGATGTTTAGAGAGAGAAGATGATGAATGATCGATCTTTTGGATGAATCAGAGATTAAGATAAAAACTGAACAAACGAAGAAGATGAAACTTTTGAAGGTCTACAAACGAAGATAATGAGGAAACTTTTTAAGGTCTAAAAACGAAGAAGATGATGACTGAAGATAATGATGGTCGCTCAAACAAGTTTCGGTTTCTTCAAAACGAAGGAAGATGATGAAACGATACGAGGTTTCTTTCCAAAACGAGAAAGACATATGAAGAAGGGTAGGAAATGTAATGAGAGATAAAGCTGGAAAAGATTTTAGAGATGAAAAGAGATATGAAATTCAGTTTATGGAGAGAGATTCAGTTTTATAGAGAGAAAGTGGAAAGTTGTTGAATATATATAGAAAGGTAAAAGAGGGAATATGAAACTATAAGAGGTCTTAGAGATGTGTTTTTTTGGAGGAATGGTGCTTAGAGATCCGTATTTGAATTTGATTTAGAACAATATTTGAGTATTAGGTTTCAGGGTTATTATTCCGGGCTGGGTTTTATTCCTATTTGGTCCAAAATTTAGGTGTTTCATCAATTTTTTTTTTCAGAAATTCATATATTCAATACAAACATCTGAAATCTATATTGGGTTTCAATTCCGATTTCGTATCTGAAAAGATTAAAAAACAAACAGCACCTAACTTGTAAAAGTTTTCAGCCATTTCAGCCAATTTAGATTTAGCCAATTCAGGTTCAGACATTAAAAAAACACAACCTAAGGCTGAACCATTCCCGTCTTACTTCAATTCTGGCACCAATGCGTTGTAAAAAGATATAGCTGGAGTTCAGAACATAATGAAATCATTATTATCGCCTTCACTCTTTTTGTATTTGAATATTTCTTGACGGTCTGGGAAAACATCAAGATAAAGATCTCACCACATGGTAGCTTTCTAGATCAAATTAGATTAAGAAAACCTATATTGGTTTGGTTAAGTTTCAAGACACAACGATGTGATAATCAAGTTTTGGAAAGAAAAACCAAAACTTTATAGCTTTGGGACTCTTCTTCAGTTCTTCAGTCTTTTCGACTTCTTGTAACGATGATGACTGTTATTTGCATTTTCACCCTCATCAGATTTTTTAAAATCATGACCGGTCTTTCCCTTTCCGCTTTCTCTTTCTCTCTTCATGCTCCTGCATATGTTTCTATTCAAAATTAGCATAGTGCTTGTGTTGTTCAAGAGAATTTCAATGTCCCCATTTTCACCAAATTTGCGAGAAAATTGGATTGGAAAATTTAGAACTCAATTTGACAGGTAAAGAGAGAAGAATGGTTCAAACCTTTCGAGATGTGAGACTTCATCTGTATGTTTATCTAACCACTCAATTTCTCCAGTGTTGGATGGCATTAGAGATCCTGAAATGTGTAGTATTTCTTCATCCAAACTACAAGCAGAATACGACTCATATCAATCAGCACTAGAAAGATAGCCACATACATTACATTCAAAAAAGATGAGGGAGAATCACGTCGCTTCAATCAAAACATCAATGCTCTACTATATTTAGGTAGATTAAATGACTCTTATTTGCCGTTCAAGTCTCATATGAGCACAACTGGTGTCTATTAGAAAGGGTCAACCCAGGTTACGATAGCGTAGTTGGGATGGCACCGAAGCCGCCTGGACATGGCCCTTTTTGGCAATGACCAATACACCGAAAACAGCCGAAGACCTGGCAGGAAACCGGCAAAGAACGATTCATTCAAAAGACCTCCTGCCCTGACTCAGGGGGGCACTGGCCGTCGGGAACATTTGACCTAAATACCCCTTCAATTATCTCTCATATGGCAAAGTGGGATATTTCAGTAAAAAAGTTTTTTTGAAACTTTGAATGAATATATTGAAGAAGGAAAAATATGTACAAGGGGAGGGCTAGGAAAGTGGAATCCTCACGAAATCCACGCCTACCAATTATTATATACAATAAGTTAATATACACAACAAGTTAAATATTATACTATTCAAAGAGGTATCAGACTCCTCAATTAGCAAAACTAACAAATACTTTGTTACCTCTTAACTAAGAAACGAATTGTGCTCCCAACTTTGATCACATGTCGCTTATTAGATTTACTAGCAAATACTTCCTCCCCGTGTTTCTGAAAATCAGTAGGCCGGACATAAGAGAACTACAAATTCGGGATTTCATACACAACTGCTGATATAGTAGATAAACCATTTTCAAAATAATATAAACTCTAAAATGGGCAGAGGTTACAAGAAGTCCTCACGATTTTGTATTTGAAGTCTTCCCGAATATCTTCCTCCATGATAGCAGCAGAAGAAAAGGCAAGGACAATAATATGTATTGATTCTTTTCCAAGTTTCACCACCTTCCCCTCTGAATTCACAATAATGGAAAATATTCAATCAAGTAAAGAAAAAACTTATCAAAGTACAGCAAAAGCATTTCGCTTCAAATATGCAAGCTCACAAATTGAGAATCCAAAATGTTGTGGTTCAAAGAACAAGGTAAAATGATAAGCTGATCTTCATTTTTGGTTATAAGTTATAACACCATCATATTAATGACTAGTGAAATCCGAGAGTAAAATAAATAAACTAACAAATTCATGGACTAATAGATGTTAACTAGTCCTTCATCCAATTTAAAGTGATGCAATTTTTGCTCCAGATGCAATACAAATAACTTCATTGGGCAGTAGAATAATTACCTAAGAGCATGTCTGGTTTTGGAGAAAAAAGCAAGAATTTAGCTTTTAGATTTACACCAAAAAAGGGATGAACTCCAGAAAGGATCTTAGCATTTTTGTTCGGAATAGCCACATCGTAAGCCAAGACAGCACCATCAAATATTTCGTTAAACCTGCAGGATCAGAAAAGGAAATACCTTATCATGAGTCATGATTGTGAATCTACGAAGATAACTTACTAACAGAATAACTGGGACGGGGTAACTAGGTTTTGATGTAATCAGCCAAGTGAAATTGAGTTGTCACTCAATAGTTTGGGAAAAAAAGTAACGTTAATTTCGGTAGATACTATGATATAGTTAAGATACAATAAACAGGACAAGTCATGCAAAATCAGAGTTACTTTTATAAAAAAGAGTGATATTTGATGTAGCTGTCATTGTAATAGATGACTCTAGCAAAGCGTTCCAGATTCGTTATAACTGTTCTCCAAAAACATTTTGTTGATATTGTTTATTATTTCAAAAAAAAATCTTCTACTGACTTTTTGCAAAATTCTGCAATCTGCACGTCTTGACAATTTTGAGCAAATCGTGTAGACAAATGAACATCTAACAAACTAATCTAGCTGAGATATTGAGCCTTGTCCCGTTGGAATGTACAAATTTTGTGCAGTAACAAGTTGGTTGCAACATCTCAGCATGAAACCGATGACACATCTGTCGTAACACTAACACCAGCCATATTGTCCTTAATTTAGGCACCACCTAAGCCTATTAGCCTACTTCAAGATTTTCAGTTGGCATTCACCGGTCTTAAACCACCCTAGGCTTCTCTAGCTGACCAATGTAGGCGCCAAACCTCCCCAAAAGTCCTCTATATTCAACTTTGATCTTTAAAAAAAGTGGTTGGGGCTTAGTCTTAAAGTGCACCAGCCGCACCTTAACTCCTAAGGTAGTTCAGTCGCTTTTCTCCTCAAGGCATACACACCTGAAGGCTCAAACTTACGCACTTCAGTTGCAAGGCATAGGCCCCCATATTATCGGGAAACAATTTGTACATAAAAAAACTAAACGTGGGTGTCACAGTAATTTTCCTTCTACAACTTGGGGAAAGATAAAAAAAGAGAATATGAAGCATTATGTTATACTCATGCATGTTTATGTATATGACATTTATAAAAGAAAGTTTGTCAGACAAGGTAAGAAAATAATAACTATGGCACGTTTTCATCCTATGCAAGTTAGTGTCGTTCTTCTTTTGAAGCCAATTTAAGCCTTTTTTTTAACATTGCCCGGGTCTAGAAGGTCATCAATGTGGGACTAAGTTCCTAGCACACGAAATTCTTGTTTTCTATCAGGTATAGACATATAATAAACTGACTCAACACTACCATCTTACTATCTGTTTTCTACACAAACTACTGACTGAGGACAAACTTTCATAAAATTATGTTTCATGATATTGGAAGTCACAAGATACTCAGAACTCAATAATCACCCTAGAACGTTCTTCATGTCTCATAAATCCATTGTAAAAAAACTGTAGTTGGTGAAATTGTAGTTAAGCAACTCCTACTTGTCTTCTATACTTTGTTTATGTTAATAAAGCTGATAATCTCAAATATTGATGTTTCAGTTTTAGAAAATTTCATAACAAAATCTAGCCTAAATATATGAAGAGGAAGAGAGAGAGAAAGTACTTGAAGAGCAGGGAGCTGAGCTCGCGAAGGATTGCCTCACGAACCTTATTGGCTCTGGAAGGATGTATATAAACCATCAAATTTGCATCTGAAACTTTCAACCCCTCCATTTGATATTGTAACCTGGCGTCGTAACTAGCTTCCGATAATATTTAGAGTTTTTCCTGTTCAGAGTGACAAGGAATGAACTTGAGAGAATTTAAGGCATCCACTATTGGACTATGGTGTCGGATTTTCACTACTCATACATAAATACCCACATTTTGAAAACGTCTTTACACAAATCCCCACCTTTTTTTAATAATTACATTTTCCACCACCTACTGTTAGATTTAACTTCAAACTTTTCAATATTACTTTCTTGACCATTTACATATTACACCATGTTTTCCTAATGCATTTACAGATTACACCGTGTTTTCAAAATCAAGGGACAAGATGAATCCAAATTCCAAAATGTATTCAAAATCAAGGGACATGATCAATCCAAAATGTAGCCGTTTTCCACCTTAAATTCCCTATTTAAACTCATCAAACCACCCTAAAAACTCCACTTCTACCTTCTCTTTGCCACTACCATCAACAAGCTTAACTTAGCCTTTATTTAATGGCTTCTTCAAGTTCATCAAATGTTCATCATGTATGCAAATAAACATCCTCACACAAGAATAAAATATACATTTTGTTTATCGAGCTTGTAATGTCGTCGCGCAACCGTATTTGAACATCAACTAATGAATAGTGATGGTAATTACTTCCTTAATGGAGTTAAATACAATGGAGAGATGAGAGTCTACAGTACCAAAACTTCATCAAATGTTAAGCGACAGTACCAAAACTATAGGGGAGAAATACTGAAACCCCCGTGTTTTGAAAAGCTCTTTACATAAATCCCCATGTTTCATTTATAATTATATATATCCCCATGTTTTGTTAGATTTAACTTTAATTTTTTTTAATATTACCCCTTTGCATTTTACACCACCTTTTACTAACTCATTTACATTTTACACTAGGGTTTCAAAATGAAGGGTCAAGATCAAACTAGAATATAGCCGTCTTTTGACCGTTTTTTTTTTTTTGAAACTTGATTGAATATATGGGAAAAAGAATATATACACAGGAAAAGAAAGGGGACAAGAAAACAAGGAAACAG
>BEHA01050358.1:321657-389610 GCA_002897215.1 Eschscholzia californica subsp. californica | reverse complement strand
GCCCAACCTAAATGCCTACTCCAAGAGAACAGGATCCCTAACACATCTTCCTCCTCCACTACAAAACTCTTTCTTAAGTCCTTGAATATCCCATCATTCCTAGCCTTCCAAATAGACCAGCAGATTGCGTATGGAACTATGAGCCACAGCTCGCTCTTCACTTTCTTAATTGGGATCACTCCCCACTGCTCGAGAACTAGATCAATGGCTTCTGGAGGGCACCAGGATACTCCTATGGAACCGAGAAAAAAAGTCCATCATTTTGACCGTTTTTTTTCATCCTTTTTAGCTTTTCATTTCCTCTTTAACCCCATGAACCCACCTTAAAAACTCCACTTCTACCTTATCTTCACCACTACTACCATCAACAACCATAACTTGAAATTTATATAATGGCTTCTTCAAGTTCATCAAATGTGTATCAAAATGCAAAACCACAATAAGAGGTAGTTTTTTTACTCTAGATCTTTTAATTTATTATGTGATTATGATATTTTCAATTTTCACCACATTATTAAAAATGTTGTTTAGGTTATTTGTCATCTTTGTGATCGATACGGACATTCGGTGCTTGATTGTTCATGGATGTATTTAAGATGCACAAACGGCAATTGTAATGGAATTTGGAAAGTGATGGTATCCGGCAACCTAATTCATTTGGTATAAAATTTCTTAATTGTCAATTTCCCGAATGCGGTGGATTTTGGTGGTCCGAGAATGAACTTAAGTAGCTTCGTCTTCGTCAAAAAAATCGATTTTTCAAAGTGGTTGTCATGGTTGTGGACAACAAAACACTTTCTCAAGAATTGTCCCTGGAATTTATATCCATGTGATAAAAAAGGATGTAAAGGTAAAATGAAGTTGTTGACTTCACAGATATTTCCCAACGATGGCAACCCATTTTGAAATGTCTAGAATGTGATAAATTTCTTTGGTTGTCTGATGTTATAGCGAAGAAAAACAAATCAAAATTAAGTATCACGTTAGATGATATACGCGAAGGAGTTGCACAAAAACTTAAAATTTAGGTCTTAATGTTAAGGCGTTAGGCGTGTCATGTCTATTGTAGTTGTTATGTTTCTAGTATTTGTAATTCTCATTTTATGTTTCTAGTACTTGTAGTTCTTATGTTTATGTGCGTTTTTTTTTCAAAAAGAAGATGTTTCATAAAGATCAATTAATAACATTTCAACCATTCGTTTACGACTACCCTTACCCCCAATTGCGGCCCTGTTAGTCATGTATGCAAATAAACATCCATGAACAAGAATAAAACATACATTTCCTTACACAAATCAATGACGAAACTTACATTTTCTTTATCAAGCTCATGTATGCAAATTTCGGAAGTATCAAGTTCATTAAGAGATGAGAGAGATACAGGCCCTGGTCGGGGAACAGAAGTAAGCTCAACTCAATATGAAGCAAATTTCAGAGTATCAAAATTTCAAAGAATTTTAGTGGAATATGAACTCGAATTACTCTTAACTCAATATGAACATTTCAAAAGTCCACACATTAAGAAATTTCAGAAGTAAAACATTTATAGTATAAAATTGAAGGGATATGAACTCCAATTATAATGAACTCAATATTTAATTAATATGAACCCTAGTTCCATTTGAACTTCAAATATGAACTCAATATAAACTTCAAATTACCCATTATAAAACCCTAGCTCGAAATTTAATCGTTTCAATGGAGTACCAAGAGAGAAGGAGAGAGTACCTCGAGACGAGACAACAGAAGGGGAGCCGGAAGATGACAACCCAATATGAACCCTAGTTCGATTTGTTTCACACTTCGAATGGAAACTCAAGCTCCTTGTTCATGGAACCCTAGTTTCGATTTGGGGATTTCACAGAGGGAGGAATCAAAACACGGCTTCTGTCTGGTTTGGGAGCAAGGGAGGTGGTTTATGTTATTCTCCCCTCCCCATTTTTATGAAGGCACCCATGTTTTAGAAAGTGTTAATTTAACAAATGGGCTTATTTGTAATTGCACTTCAACTTAACCATGATTTTCCGTTAAATCTAAGAGCAACTCTAGTCCCAGTCTGTCTTAGGCCCAAAAAAACATTTTTTCACCTAAAATTTTCAGCCTCAGCTCAGCCTCAAAAATTCAGCTCCAGCCTCAGCCTCTCTAGAGGCCGAAAAATTGAATTTCTCTCTTTTCTAACCATCCAACCGCCATATTAAATATCTCATATTTCTCAATAAATACATCTCCCTTTCTCTACAAATTCATCAAACTTCATCTTCTTCTTTCTCTACAAACTTCATCTTCTTTTTTCTCTACCATGGATCCTTTGAGTCCCATGAATCCTTTGAATCTCATGAATCTCAATTTTACTTTATTAAACTTAATGCTTGAAGAAGATGAATGGGCTCGACAAAGAAATGATGATGATCTTCGAATGTTAGAAGAAATGGAAAAGAAAGTTACACGAAAACGTTCTCGTCATGTTGGTTCTGTTTCGGGTCGCTAAACGATAGATCGTAATAGACAACTCGGTCACGAAAACATTATGATAGACTATTTCAATGAAACTCGAACTTATGATACAATATTTCGCTCACGCTACAGGATGAAATGTGGTTGGTGGGACGTAAAGACCATGAGTGATATTATGAAGGCATGTATCATAATGCATAACATGATTATTGAAGACGAAGGTCCAAATGCTACAATCAATGTTGAGGGATGTGAAATGGGTCTGATAGATCGTGGAGAAAATTTATCGGACGAAGTGCTTGAACGTGTAGGTCGAGTTAGAAGCCAGGAAATTCATTCTCGGTTGAAGACAGATCTTGTTGAACACTTATGGAATACGAAATCTAACGATGACAATGAATAGAGATTTTGGTCGTTAAATTTATTAGTAATGTATTTTGGATCGTTGGATTATTAGTAATGTGTTTTGATCGTTGGATTATTAATGCAAAAGTCAAGTTGTAATAATATATTTTTATTATTAATGTTGGTTTTAATTTTTTTTTGTTATTTTTAATTTACAAAAAAAGGATCTGGTCGTTGGATAATCCAACGGCCAAGATCATCCCCAACATGACCGTTGGGAGTCTCCAACGGTCTTGTTGGGGACGCTTCAGTTGCCCCTAATGTTAGGGGCGACTGAAGGAGTCGGTTGGGGCTCTGCCCCAACTGACTGTGGTTGGATTAAGGGGTTAAGACCAAAATTTTGAAATTTTGGCCTCAACCCGACCCACACTGGAGTTGCTCTAAGAAAACATGAGGATATATGTAATTATAAATGAAACATGAGGATTTATGTAAAAAGTTTTTTCAGAACACGGGGATTTTAGTTTTTCTCCCAAACTAAAGAGATGTGCTTCCGCATAATTTCCTTCGGATTTTCATCTCATACGGCTCCTCCTTTCTGTTCATAATGAATGATAATAATCTATGGAATCAAAAAAATATTGAAATATTCTCATTATGAACTGATAGGGCTAGTGTTTTTACAAGAAATCTCTAAAGAGATGTCTTTTGAATTGAGGAGAAAAGAGAATCTCAATTCAGTTAGTCGAACAAAAATTTACCCCCATTTTCTGACCAACTAAAAATATTTCCCCAATAAATGTCCAATATTCTAATTTCACCCTCAAGATCATGATTCCGTTAGTGAAACTTAATAATCAAGAACTTCTTTTCTTTTTTACCCTTCTATTTAGAACAGTTTCCTTCCACGTTGTTTCTCTTTCTTGCTCATCGGATAAGTTTGCGGAATCGGTCTCCGACAACGATTGGTCGTCCATTTCCAACACCTTCAACAAAAACAATTACAATGTCTTTTTTCATCTTCCCCACACCATGCCATCACCACTATCACCATAAGAACGACCACCATGATCATCATCTCCTCTCTCTAAGCCTCCACTAAAGCTTCAATGGGAGCTTCGATTTGAAGCTTCAATTTGAAGCTTTAAGCTTCAACAAATTTGAAGCTTCGGTCGCAAGCTTCTTTTCATCTCTCTAAGCTTCGATTCATAGCTATCAAAGAATCTTAAAACTTCAAGCCATGAATCAAAGCTTTGATCTGGAACTTCAATTGAAGAAGCTTCTATTGAAGATTAAAATCAAAGCTTCAATAGAGAGGGGAAAGAGAGTGAGAGGGAGAAAGAGAAAAAAAAGTGATGATAATGATGATGATTTTTGTGGTGGTGGTGGTGGTGGTAGTGGTGGTGAGACGGAGAAGAAAGAGATCATACCTTTTTTTATATAAGGTCGTTGAAATAGCTGGTTGTTGTCAACGACTCTATCCCAACCAACTTATATGACGACTACGAAAGAGAAAGAATATGGAGGGACACTTTTTGAGAAGAAGGTTAATAAAGGAAAGAAATTATTGAATATTAAATTTAACTAATAGAATCATCCTATTGTGACCAAATTGAAGCTTTAAGCAAATATGAAGGCTAAGATACCCAATTGCCACAAATGGGGCCAAATCAAAATTAAACCTAAAGATAATGATAGTTAACGGTAATTCAACGGTCAAGTATGTTTTATTAATAAATAAATAGAGACAAAAAGAACTCGTGCATAATGCATACCCTTCTTTGGTATTATTTAAATAGGACTAAAACCCTAGGCATTACAATTACCCTTTAGTATGCATTAAAAATAGAAGATATAAGAGTAGATTGGGGCTTTTTCTCCCAATCTCCCTTTAGTTTAAAGTTACCTTAATTGTTATTGTGTTTCAATAGTTACTCATTTAATTAGTTAGATCGTGATTTTCTCTAATTAGATCGGAGTCTAATTTAATAGTGTATTCATCATTAATAACGATTTAAAAACATTAATTAGATCAAACAGTGAAAAAAAAACATAAATTTATTTATGTCAATCAACATACTTTAAACATTACACTACAAACAATTACTTTTGTATGTGCAGATCTACATCACAATTTAACAACCATTGGATTTGAAAAAAATATATAATCTTGTACCACAATTAGATCCAATAGGTCATTGTTGGTCATGTATATATGCAAAATTTTGTACATATTCATAAGTTTGTACATATAGAGCGTGGAATTTTTCGTACTTAAAACCAATAGCTTTAACAGTGGTTCTTAATTTGGTTATAAGAATATTTACTAGTCCATTTGAAATTTTGTGGAAAGGAAGGAGAGAAAAAAAATTGAAAGCCAAATTCTTCTCTTTCTCTTCTGTATTAGAATCAAGAATCCTAATAAGTTCGGAAAATACTAATTTCTCTAATTATGTGAAGTACATAATTAAGAAACGTCATAATCGTGAACATCGTATCAATATCCATTTTTTCATACCAAAATTTATTATTTTACAGAGTGTCACACGGTCATTGAATATGTAAGACTTCTCAAATGTAAAAAGAACGTAATTAGTGATTGCTGATGCCCCCAAAAAGGTTGCACACCAAGCGGAGGTATTAAGTAGTAACCCGGCAAAGCCGGGGTCGTTCCAAGGATAGGAGGGTAATTCGGATATCAAAGGGTCTTATCCACCGATCTAGGTATCAAATGCTAACTTAAACTAAAAAGGAAAGGAAGAAAGGTAAATGGGGGGTTTTGATCGAATAAGTAAACAAGAAAAGGAAACAAGTAAAACTATACTAAATTATCTAAGTAACAGGCGAGAGATATTCGAGAGAAGAGTTCGGAGGAACAAGATTCGGGGAACAAGAGTCTGGAGAAAAATAAGTGAGAGAGGTGTCGAAGTCCGGGAATCCATAATGATAAACCTACGACTATGTGTAGTCCGATCTAATGTTTCGAGGTACAATCGATATTCGACTCCTAAAGTAGATGTCTCTAAGTACTACGTATACCCGGAGATCATACTTAGTCAAACAAACGTCTAAATCGGTTAATCCCGAGTCATCGAAAGTGTCGTCTAGTCGCCTAACTATGTGAAGTGCATGACAAGACACATGAAAATATGACTTAGACTATGATCGATATCGAATACTTCGTTTTGTCTATTAACTATGTGAAGTGCTTGACAAGACACATGAAAATACGATCGAAACGATAATCGAATCAAATGAACATCAATTTATAATCAAAACATCAAATCTTATTAAACATAATCACAAATTCATCATATTTCATCTCATATAATCGACACACTTGATTTAGCTAAACATGGTGAATAAGTAATAAATGAAGAGAAAATGATAAGAGAATCCCCCTTTTTCGATGTGGTTTGAGGCTAAGATCGTCGCAAAAATGAGTAGTTAAGGTGCAGTCGATCTTCCCTTAACAAAAATCAGGATTCCCTTTAGTAATCAGCATCATCTTCTTCATTCAAAACCCACCACCATTAAAGCTTCACCAAGCTTTCTCTCTCTAGAAATTTTCAACCAAAAATCAAATCCAACACAAGGGGTAGCTAGACAATGATGAGGGAATAAAAGCCCTAAGGTTTCCGGCCAAGAAATCTGGCTAAAATCCGGCCAAAGATGACATGAAAATCTGGCCAAAATCAAGATCCGGCCAAACGAGCCACTGTCCCACGCCATATGTTGCTGTTTCGAGCATTTTCCACGCCGTCCCGAGCTATGAAGGTGAAAATCCGAGCTGCTTTTGCTCCGGCGTGAAGATCCGAGTCGTGCTCCCTTGCCAAGAACCTGAGCTGCTGTCCGGCCAAGCCTTGGGCGACCTTGTGATGGCCGGCCTAGCTTTGCCGGCCTCCCTTACCTTCCGCTCTTGTTCTCTCTTCAAACCCTAACCTTTCTCTCTCCTCAAGAACAAAGAAAGCCTAGCCTTTTTCTCTCTCCTTTGATCCTTTATCCCCACCAAGTCTGACTTGTTGTTCCTTTTGTCTACTCTCTCTCTTGTTCTCTCTTCAAGCCCTAACCTTTCTCTCTCCTCAAGAACAAAGAAAGCCTAGCCTTTTTCTCTTTCCTTTGATCCTCTCCCCCCACCAAGTCTGACTTGTTGTTCCTTTTGTCTACTCTCCCGAAAGACCAAAAAACTTGACTCCACCTTAAGACTTTGACTTGGTCTTCTTGGAGATGGGTGCTCTTAAATTCTTCTTTGTCTTGTTCTTCTTTGGGTTTGTAGGTTATGGACTTGGGTTGTTGTCTTGGGCTATGAAATAGAATTCAAGGGAGTGTGCTTTCATCTTGTCTCTACATTTAGAACCAAGGGGAGTGCCTTCAGCTTCTTCTCTACCAATGTGGTTTCAAGAAACGACCTCGGCTTCTATCTTCCATAATTTCTTCGTCCGAACTCCGAGTTCATTTCTGTTTTCTTCATCGAACTCGTCATTGAATCCCCTTGTCCTTTAATCTTTAATTTCCACCAAAATGACCAAGATACCCCTGATGTTCTTTTCTTTCCTTTGGTCGCACCAGATGAAAATGTGATAATTTGTTCGTTTTATTCCTAATCAAACGTCAAACTCCAAATAAACTACCTAGCAATAAAAACACCTAACTTATTAGAAATAACACCCGAAATGGACTAATTAGTCTAAGTTAGGCGCTTCTAATGTGACATTTTCATGTCACATCAATTGCTATAAAGACATGAGATTGTAAAATAACTGGTCACTAGAGAGGAAAAATGGGAAGTCAAGGCTGACTGATGGGCCTAAAAAGTTTCCTAAATAGGTCACCACCCGCAAATATACGGGCGTCAAGTAATAGTTCCGGTAAGACCGGTTCGTTCCTCAGAGACTAAGTCAATCTATTCTGACTCCTATAACTAATTTGGATTTTTTTCAGATTTTGATTTTCTTGCAATTTCAAACAATAATACTAACAAAGACAAATAATAATGGTAAATGATTTTATGGGAGAAGTAGCCTATGGTTCAGAATCCATTCTAATCATGCATAGACCTCGAATTAAATTTTATATCTTTTATGAATCAAAATACTAAGTTCTTATCAACTCTAACTATTATCTATCAACTAGCAAGTATCCACCATTAAAGAACCTAACCTAAACATGGTGGATCAAGCTTCAAGAAGCATAGGTAATGAAAGAAAGTCACGATCCAATGATCGACTAACAACTAAGAAGTATAAATCATTAAAGGTGTCAATCTAAATATGATAAATCAACTCAAGAATATAAAATCGATGAATAAATCATGAACAAAGTTTGAAAGAAATCAATACATGAAGCATTTAATTTATCAAAATAATTGTGTAATATGCATAATTAGAACTTCATCAAAACCCTAGACTAAAGGAAAATTAGCTACTCATCACTAAAGAGATCATAATCATGGTGGGATAAATGAGAAATAATAACATTAAAGAAAGAAAAAAAAATCGGAGAAGAAAACACCTTTTTTCTCGCAAATTTCCCTCTGTGCAGCCAAACAGACCCTTAGGGAAAATAATTTTCTCGTCTTCCCGGAAATGATATCCTGGTGAGAAAATTATTTTCCTCGACTGGTTTTTCTCTCTCTACTGTTTTCTCCTTCTTTCTTCCTCTAAACTTTCTCTTTCTCTCTCTAAAACAGTAATGTAACTCTTCCTTTCTCTCTCTAATCAAAACAGTAAAGAAATAGAGAGATTTCAATCGGTTTTATTAATTCAAAAATATCTCTCTTTCTCTCTACAATTTCTCTCTTTCTCTCTGTAATCTCCCTCTCTTATAATTCTTTCTCTCTCTACAATCTCTCTCTCTCTGTTTCTCACTTTCTCTCACAAAAAGAGAAGAAATTAGAGGAAGAAGAAGATGAAAGTAGTTGTTGTCCCTGTTTTGGCCGTGGAGGATCAAATGATGGATAAGCTGAACTTTTCCTTTATGATAATGGTGTACTCTTTTGTTTTATTCCCAGCCGAGAGATATCACAACTCATCTCCCTCTCTCTGTCTATATAGCAAAAAATAATTGTGATCTCTCCTCTTTTATTCTTTCCTTCTCTCCATGTAATCTCTTTCTCTTCATATGGAAAGAAAATCCGAGAGCTTTCTCTCTCTAAAATATATTACTTCAGTTAGCTCCTCCTCTGTAAGAGAATAGAAATCAGACCAGAAACAGAGCTCATTCTCATTTTGGTTTAATGACTTCAATCAGTGTAATTGGAGTGTCAACTGAAGACTACAAATAGTCCCAATGGTCTCTTGGTGTAATAGAAGTGTAATTTGATTCATGCCTTAACTATCTAATGTTTCTCTCTCTAACTTGTGGAATGTGCTCTGCAAGTTTGTTAGGAAATGTCAGAACTACAGAGCATATTCCTTTTCTCCTCAGCTATGCAATTGATCTATAAATGGCTGAGGAAACCCTTGTATCAATTTGCTCAATTCAATATCAAATTAAAACCCTAATAGTTCTTTTATCCTCTTTCCTTCTCGGTTTCCATCTCTTCTCATTCTTTCCTTCTCTCTCTCGGTTTCTATCTTTGCATCTTTATAATTTTACAACCTTCCATTCTCCAGCTTTTCCTTCCATGATATCATATCCCACTTTCCATTTCTGTTCTACAAGCTTCCTTTCATTACTCTCTTGCTACTGTTCACGTTAGATAAAAGAAAAAAGTCCCACTAATTTTGGCCAACACTAGCTGACATGAGAGGAACATTTGAAATTTAAATTCAACAAAACGCGTGAAGTTGGGTTGCCTGGTCAGTGATAGCGTGAGATACAGTGCAACAGGGGCTACCAAGTTAGTTCACGTGTTTGTCTACATGACCGTCGGATCGAGGTTTCCCTTTATTTGTCCGTCAGATGCACGTGGGAGCAGCAAAGGTATTAGGTGAGGAAAATACCTGATAATGACCCCACAAATCCCGAATCTTGTACCGTTACGCCCGAGAGTATACCGACTACCAATATCTCGCGCTTCTGTCAGGCGACACGTGTCCGTCCTGGTCTTTGATCAAGTGATTTTGACCCCGATTTTGACTCGCTCTATTTCCCTGATCCGGACTCCGATTCCACTTCCGCTTTCGCCGATAGATTCGTATTGGACTCTACTTTCTCATGAGCACAAATATTGACCAGAATACCCTTGTCATTAAAATGACCAAAATACCCCTCAAGTATGTCTTTATCTCGATGTTTTCGCATCAAACTCCGTAAACGAGACCTGAGAAAAAAAATCAAACAAATCATCAGAGTAACCGCTCGAACTGCACTAACTAATCCGAGTTAAAAGATTCAAATGAGACATTTTCATGTCTCATCACTGACTCAATCGATCTTTCTCTCAATCTATTTGGCTTTAGAGTTTTGATTTAGAGGGTTGAAATGGTTTTAAGATTTATGGTTTTAAGGTTGCTATCGGCTTCTATTTATGGTTTCTACTGATCAATCCATTTATTATTTGCAATCCATTGATGGTTTGTAATTGTTCTCAAGATTTTTGGTTTTATGGTATATGATTTGTAAAATCGACTGTCATCAATTGAGTTTCAACTAATGGTTTGTATTGGTCTGTGAAATCGACCGTCATCAGCTAATATACGGTTTTATGGTTGTTTGTTGCATAAAACCTGAAAAACTAGTACTTTAGTTTCACCCGTTCGAATTTGTCATTTTATTTAACTATTTCGATTTAAGCATTTCGATATCATATTCTTCTTTACGTTCAACAACCAACCCTGAAACTCTAAGTTGTTAATGTTGTTTTTATTTCAATTTTGATTTTGTTGGTTTGCTTAAGCATTTTGATTTCATGTTCTTTAGGTTTCTGCAAGCCAACCCTACAACCATAAGTTGTTGTTTATAAAATGTATTCTTGCTTAAACCCGGAGGTACCCGGTACCCTTTCTTACTTAATGGGTTTATTTCCATTTGTTCGTACTTAAGATTTGTTCCTTAATATTTGTTACCATTTTTACTGATTGACTTCTAATGCAGCTTAATATTTGTTGTTGTTCATTTTGCGCATTAAATTAAGCTTATGAATCTTGCATTTTCATTTTGGGGTTAGTTTTTGTTCGAACAAATCCCTGAGCTTACATTTTGTTCGAAGAAACCTTGAGCTTACGTTTTGTTCGAACAAACTATAAGATTATTAAATTTTGCGTTTGTAATCGCTGAGTCTTGCGTTTGTGATTAGGTTTTCTTACTCATCGTCTCAACTTAGTGGTTATTCAAACAATATTACGGAATGGATTTACTAAAGAAAGAAAAACTCCTGCAAAAGTACTCATTGGGGGTTCAAAGTTCATCTTAGGAAAGTTCAACAATTTAATATCTTCTAAAATATTTTTGTGTGTTTGTTTGAGGGTTTGTAAATCAAATTTTGCTAAACAAAAATAGATTTTCTTATATGTTGACTTAATGTTCTAGGTTAAATCTGTTTTCACATTTGATAGGATTGTCTGTGTCCGGCAGGCACGGGTTAAACCCTCGTATATTTACAAGGGTGAAGATTGTACGACCATGGTTGTGGAAAGAATCAAGGAAGGTTTGTCACAATAAAGTCGAGCAATATATTTATCAAGGAAATAACTTCTTCCAAAAGATCGTATGGTTTTGGTTGTGGAAGTGACAAACGAGATTCATACGAATTATATTTTTTAATTTGGAATTTTAAGTTGTTTGAACTTATTAGTTTTATACTGCTTTCGCATTGTAGCTTTCATTTTGAATTTTAGTTAGAGTTTACTTTGTGCTACTCGATTTTTGTGAGTTTGTTTGTGGGTTAGTAAATCGCATTTTGTTAAACAAGTATTGATTTTTTTCTGCTATGTTGACTTAATGTTATTGGTGAAATCTATTTTCACATACGCCAAGAGCAAAAGGACGGGGTTGGGGCGCCAATAGAGGCATCCTTAAAGAAATTCAAGGAATGATAAAAAGAAAAACGAGGTTTACTTATGCATAGGATTCTAAGAATTCACGAGATAGGAGATATCCCTTCAATAAGATGCATCTCTTTTGATGATCACACACTCATACCTATTTATCCCCTTCATTCATGCCCAAAAGACGGAGTTTCATTTGAAAAGGTCTAACCCTTTATACCAATATCACATTTCATCATAACCAAAACAAGATATCATTCTCACCTATTTACAAATTAAGGAAAAAAAATGACACATTTTCAAATACACGCGAGAGAGAAAAAGGGTTACGCCCTTTCATTCTCAACAATTATTGCTCATGACAGAGCTGCAACATTCGTCAGTAAGACCATTATCAGATGATGTAGCAAATCTCAGTTCACTTAGTTGATACTTTAGATCCATGTGTTTGATGAGTGATAGCATATTAAATTAATCCATATTGTGGTACAATTTGGTTCATAGAGAAAGACTACATTTAAAATAGTGGAAGTTGAGATCGTAAAATAGTATGTATGACATGAGATAAGAGGAGAGAGAGAAAAAAAAGAGGATAGAGAGAGAGAGAGAGCAAACGAGATTCAGAGAATTGAGAGAGATTCTAGCTGGAAGCTAGAAAGAAAGATGAACGTAAATTTTGTGTATTGAGTAAGTCTATGATTGCAAAGTATTTATAGAATCTTAGAGATAGTAAAAGTACTAGCTAGAGATGCGTACAAATAGATAGTTAGAAGTAGTTACAAATATATGGAGAAGATAAGTGAAGATTTTGATGAAAATCCCGAAAAATGTCCTTCGTTGGTTGAATAGGGACCAACTCTTATTGAGCTATAGACTTAAGTCACTCTCACTCAAGTTGGAGAAGAAATGGTGATGATGCCTAACTTGCCAATGCGATTGTTGGAAATGTCACGCCTAGTGGTTTAATAAAGATATCTGCGAGCTAGTTCTTTGTAGAAGGACAACAATCCGGATTGAAACTTCTCATGAACAAGGAGGCAGTCGATCTCAATGGTGTTGGTGCATTCATGGAAGACGAGATTGACAATATGTAAAGTGCACGATTATCTCAATACATTGACATAGGAAAGGTGTGTATGATACCGAGATCACGAAGTAAGGATTCATTAAGCCACTGAAGCTCACAAGACAAAGAGGCTAAGTTCCGATATTCTCCCCCGACAAAGGATTAGAGACCATAAGTTGTTTTTCTGATTTGCAAGAAAGTGGACTAGGAACCATAATGGTGAAATAATAGTAGATCTACGAGTCATTGAACAACCGACGGAATAACTTAAGACGAGAAGAGAACTAGAGGTTGAGCGGAAAAAAAAAAACCTTCGCCAATAGAGCCTTTGGTAAAGGAGGACTCGATGAGCAACATTAAGATGTGTTGAGTCAGCATGAATTGACGTAAGGTATCAATAGTGCAGGTTATACCCAGACTAGTAACCATTAAATAGAGAAAGTGACTGCTGATGTCAAAAAATGGCCTTCCGTTATATCAGCATGAAAAAGGGAGTTGATGCATGACAACCTTCGTTATGATTGAATATTCTGTTAAATTGATGATGATCCCTTAGCCTGCTCCCCGCTGCAGCTCTGGTTCTCTGCTCCTTGCTCTTTGTCCTTGTTCTTGCTCCTTCTCCTCGCTCCAGCTCCTTAGCTCCTGGTTCAGGTTCTTCGATTCTAGGGAAAAACCTGTAAAGGGTTCGAAAACCGCTCCGACGCTCAAGACAGGCAGGGTGTTCTTTGCAGTAAAAAGATTGAATGTTGATTGAACCTTTTGGGGGGCGAGTTATGGGAACTCTCTGTGATTCTTATAAGTTTTTGGGGGTAGAAGATGATGTCTTGTGGAAGACGATGGGGGTTTTTTATGGACTTATGAGGTGTTGTGATTGCCATTGAGGCGGTTGTGATTGTCGTTGAGGGAAGTTTTGCCTTTATGTTTATCTCGTATCCAGGATAAACAGACGTTCCTAAGTTTAAGGATCCTTCGTATATATTCTGCCAAGGTGTTAGATCTTCTGGAGAAGTTTCCTCCTTTTAGACTCGTGAAGTCCAAGTTTACTTAAACACTTCGAGTTCTGTAGCCGACTGAGATCTATGAGGATATTCCGAGATTAAGTCGGTAGGTTGCTAGTGCCCTTCTGCCTCCCCGGTTTAGGGCGTGAGGCATCGATCGAACCTACATGGACCCCCTTCATTCCTTTAGAGATCCCAGGGCTGATCTGTTCATGTCGGGGGCGAAACAGGGTTGGTTCCTCTAGCCGACCTCCCAGTTAGGGGAGTGCGTAATGGATCGTCAAGGATTCAGCTGTCCTGCTGCCTTAAACCAGGTTGACCCGTTGGACTTCAGGTCTGATCTTAACTTCTTGACGTCAGTCAACGTCAGGACATTTTATGCATCATCAATGACAAATTTAACAAAGATGCGAAGTTGGGTCCGCCAGAGGAGTATCATCAGTCGGACGAAGACGTAATTTCTATTCCATATGAAATTAGGAGATGCGGGAAGCAGTCAAACTGGAGTTCTTGAGAATGTCAAGAATTTATTTTCTTCGACAAAGACAAAATACTGCGAGAAGACCGAGAGACTTCGATACCCAGAAAGTATTGCAGACGACCGAGATCCTTTAGAGATAAGGTTTCGTCAAGAAAAAGTTTGAATATAGTAATGGATGTGTCGTCATTAACTGTCATCAACCCAGACGAGGGCATAGATGGAGGTAAAATGGGAGGTGTAAAATTGGGACTTGTTAAGGTGACAAACACGAGTCTTCCCCTTAGTGGAAAATTTGGGTGGTAGTTTCATGTATACTTCATCATCAAGGTCTCCTTAAAGAAAGGAATTATTGACATCAAGTTCAGGAAGGTTCCAACCTTTGACTGGAACGATAGATAAGAGAACTCGACTTGTAACCAATTGGTGAAGGTGTTGTGATAGTTAAGACCTTCAATTCGGGTATAACCTTTTGCCACAAGACGTTTCTTATAATGTCACCTGTTGGGTTATCATCCCCTCTTGCTAGTGTTGTATGCGGATTACTTTGACATCCAATGTCAAATACTAGCAATTCCCAAGATCATCATGCATAAGCTAATGATTAACTAAGCGTTAGAGATTACCTTAATCGCTAATTTTTCCCTCGAACCTTTCCAATCGCATGCCAAGACCAAGAGCTTCAAGTGTATCTCCTCTACTCGAGACACCGAATGGTTTACTTGGTCTCCCACCTTGTATATTAGCTAGAATAACAATGGTGGTTTGGTTACAAGAAGAACTCCTTTCTTTGACTAGTTGATAGCTTTTGGGAATTAGCTCACTTTCTGCTCTCTACTTGGTGTTGTAGAGTAAGAAAGCTCTAAGAGAAATTTCACACCCTTGTTCACTGACCTAAGGGTCATTATATAGAACCATAATAAGAGTCCACTCTTTGGAAGTTGCTTAAAAGCCCCTTTTGAATAAAGTTGAAGGAAATCGTCAAAAATAGAAACTAATTTCTATCTTTTAATTCCCTGACTTGTGGACGTCCAAATCACGCCAAAATTTTCAGATTTGTCCTTACCTATTAAATGAACCGGCCCACCAAATTTCAGCCCAATCCGAGACCTAAAAGTGCTCCAATCGCTTTCGGCTCGAAACCCCTTTTCGGGGCCTTTTTGTGCTATCATTGCCCAAACTTCTTTTAGGCCTATGAGACATATTTATGAGACTATCCCATGTTAATATATTTCATTAACACTAGTCATATCATCCGATCAAGTACCCGTTCTTATGTGTAACCCGATATAGGATCCGGTCGAAGTTAGCCGCGAATTACTTTGTAATTCGACGATCGTAGTTGGTTTCTAGCTAAACATTACACCGGACTTGATGATCTTCTTCACCAATTGTCCTATCTGACAAATTGTTTGCATTCCATTCTTGGTCGAAGGACATCTCCTTTCAAAGGATATTCTCTTCATCACCATGAGAAGGTCTTGAATTTAGTAGACTCGTTTGCAGCCGATAGGACGTTTGGAAGAAGGCAGAGGAGTGAGGGTCCAAGTTTTATTTCTCTCTGGAGCCTGAATTTCCGGTAACATTGCATCCTGCCAATGAGGAGACGTCATAGCTTGAGAGAAAGAAGAAGTCTCAACAGTGGAGACATCATACGTTATAAATACCTTTTAAGATTTAGAGAGAGATCAGACTAAAAGATAATTAGTTAGCGTATATGCAATTGGCAAAGGGGTATCAGAAAAGGGAATACCAATGTTGTCCTAATCATAATCGATCAAGCGAAATGGCGTTGGGAGTGTGGTACCAGAGGGAGAAACTGGTGATCGAAGGTCAGAGGACAATGTAGGTGTCGAGGCACCTAATTGAGAATCTTAGGGATAAGGCTCGATCGCGGGTCTTGAATAATCGCAAGTGAAGGATATAATCTCATGATCTCTATGAGAGGACGACGTGGTCGAGGCAGATACGCATAGCCTGGTGTAAGAAAATGTGCCATTGTCAGATGAAGAAATGAAATGCAAGGGGTGAAGAATTAGCATTAAGCGAAGGGAGTGAGACAAATGCGGATTTTTGTTCATGAATAGTGACACTAGGAGACGCGAATATTTTCTTAGTAGTAAGGTCATAATTGTGGTAACTTTTTTGTCTGAGTGCATAAACCACGAATATATTTGGATTAGCACAAACACCAAATGTACTCGGGATATTGGAGTTCCAGGAAAAAACACAAGACAGCTCCTGAATACACGTGAATTGAGTAATGTGGCGCGATGCCAACTTGTTTTGTATGAGGGAAAAAGTTCTCTAATAAGGGAGTCGGAAGCTTATTTATGAAAGAACGGCATAAATCCAAATAGGAAGATGTTAGTTCATCTAAACCCAAAGAGCACGAGTTGTTGGAATTTATGGACATATATTAATAAAATTAATATTATACTAATTAAAAGAGATTTGTAAATAACTGTGACTATTCACAATAATTGTTTGAAGTCAAATTTAATTATTAATAGTTATCTTGTGGAGAAGATGCAAACCTTTCATTATAGATTTCTTTTGATTTCTATAAATAAGTGTTTCTCAAATTTGATTTAGTGTGATCAATACTTATCAAAAGTGTAGAGAATTTGAGAGAGAATAAACTATTATATTAATTTTTGTGCCAACAATATCTTTGCCATAATCTTCATGTTCTTATGCTCCTACCCGTTAAATCTTCATTAATTACTTGATGCAGTTTCACAAAGGCTTGTCATATCTTAAGAAGCAATTTGCCTTGTATCTTCAAGTAATCCCAATCGAGAGGGGGCTGCTTTAAGAAAAGTGTACCTAGTACACGTTTCAAGCCTCTAATCTCCATCCGTCTTCTATTCATCATTATTTGTTTCCGAGGATAATTTTTCTAACAATCTTAAAGCAATATTTTGTGGAATTAGAGACTCCAATAGGTGATCAACACACAGAGAAGTTAGATATTTATGATATTTAATACTTATTCTTATTGTAAGCCAGAATCAAAGCAATACAATCAATGAAAATTAGTGATGGCACAAGGTTCATAGATGAGAGTAACGTGTTTGTCTAACCAGAGTCAACACTTTTGTTGAGTGATCTCAAAAGTTGAATTTAAACTAAAAACCATTAAACTTCACGGACCCCAAGGAATGTGACAGTAAGACGATCACCAATTTAGAGATGCATTTTCTCCTCTTTAAGGAAGCGATGTGTGAGAATATGATGGTTGTTTTTCGGTTTAATTGGATCATGAGGTTCTGACATTTAAAAATTATAAAATCTGTGTGAGAGAGAGAGAAGTTAGAAAAAGGGAACAAAGTTTAAGTTACAGTTTTGTCTCTAAAGACATATATGTAGATAAATTTGCTTCGGAAGCAATGCTATCCACGTCCACCAAATTTTTTAATGGTGTCACTTATTCTGCTAATTATAATTGGGCACGAGATTAGTCAATCTAACATGTATGTTTCTACTTCTCATTGATCTTAATGGTTTGCCTAACAGTTGTGCCTCATGAATAATATGACTCTCTCTTATTAATTGATATGCATAGTTGTATCATATCATGCGACATAACAATACAAATCGTTTTCGAAGTTTTGATAGAAATTTTTCTCTTTAGTCATGATAGGCTTATGAGCTTTTATCAATATAAGGAAGTGTCGTGTATCAATTGATTTGTTGGCCCGTAATTAAGTTTGTAGGTAATATATCCATAATCCATGTAAGTTGTATATTAGGATATGAAATAATCACTTTGATTTATTGAGATATATATTTGCAGGAGTTGCATGATGCCGTTTATATGTATATTTGATATGAAAGTTACTGATCTTCATGGGAACTGGTGGATAATCTATTATTCCTTTTTTACAATGTGAGGCTTAGGATCTATTAATCTCTCATACAAAATAGAAATTGTTTTTTTTAATATTATTACATTTCTATCTTGTGTTAACTATATTGTCGACATGAACAGGACACAATAATAAATATACGAATGTCTTTGAGGGAGAAACATTAGATGTTTTTTTTAATTGTTCAGCGTGTGCCTCGAAGCCTTGACCTCTAAAGTGGAAGATTATACCTCCTACCTCTAAAGTGAAATATTAGATGTTGTATTCTCTAGATAAATAAATGAATATTTATTTATTGTTCCAGGTGAAGTGGCCAGTCATTTAATTTTCATAATGAGACATGGTTTAATTCACATGGAGTGAATGGGAAAGCCAATTTTGTTGGATAAGAACCATAGAAAATGAAATTAGGTGATTGATGGCCAAATGCGCAAATGGTGCCATATATCATCAAGGTTACCACAATCGCATTATATTTGGCTACTATTATGTGTTTGTGATCAGAAAACAGATATGTTACTATCACTAAAACTCCAATCAATTTTTATTTAAGATTTTAAATATATTCAGTTTTCATCACCGAATGTGGGGGGTTACCACACTTTGTAAATTGTAAAAATCAAGATAGAGTGAGCTTTTCAATATGCAAACTCAAAATAGTGGGGGTTAATTGATGAACTTTCACGAGATACATAAGATATATCGTAGTATAATGTTTCTCATAAAATTAAAAGTATATTATCGAAATTGTAACAATCTCGATATTAGGGTGGTCGGCCTTATGTCAAGTGGAAAGTGTTACTAGTTAATTTTATACTTGATGTCATCTTTAGTCTCTACTAGAGATTTGAAAAGAGAAACGAATAAGTGAACATTCAAAATAGTGGGGGTTCATATGATTTTATGAGATATTTTATGCAATTGTGTTTTTAATAGTATTGAGAAAGTATTACTAAAATTGTAACAATGTCTTGATGTTATAGTGACCCCATGTAATATCACGTTGAAGATGTTACAAGTTTTAATATTTGATGTTCTCTAAAATTGTACATGAGAGAGGGAACAATCAATTATTGGATATTTAAAATTGTACTTTAGTATTCAAAAATTCTAGAAATAATGTCGAAGTACTTCAAATACAAAAAACTTGTATTCATTATTTTTCATTCATGTTTTGACGTCGTTTACTGTACCTAAAAAGAAGGTACAAGAACAATTTATGTACATTGCAATGCTCCATGGAAGAATGGACTTCCTATATCTTTTTATGCCACTCCTTTGTGTAGAAATGGTGATGATAGTTGAACACATGAAAATGAAAAACTACAAACATTCGATCAACATTCACCTGGAATGCATGAAATTAAATTGGAACAAATCCATAAACATGAAGAAAAAGTGATTATTTCCCAAATAGCCCCCAACTTTGTGACTAGTTTCCTGCCTAGCCCCCCACTTTATCAAAAATATCCAGATGGCCTCCTTTTTCAGTTACCGTTATAACTCCGTTAACTAGTCATCACCTTCTCTCCTCCATCTCATCACTTCTCTCTGCCACCTCATTTTATTGCCACCTCATCCTCTTCCCCGACAAAGGTCGTCGGGCGGCCCCTTTTTCGGCCGGCGACCTTCAAACATTTTAAAAAAATTATTCTTCTCTCTCTATATCTAAAAAAAATTTAGAGAGAGAGGGGAGAGAAGAACAAAAAAAAAAAGGTCGTCGGCCGACCAGCGACCTTTGTCGGGGAAGACGATGAGGTGGCGATAAAATGAAGTGGCAGAGAGAGGTGATGAGATAGAGGAGAGAAGGTGATGACTAGTTAACGAAGTTATAACGGTAACCAAAAAAGGGGGTCATCTGGGTATTTTTGATAAGTAGGGGGCTAGACAGGAAGCTGGTCATAAAGTTGGAGGCTATTTGGGGAATAACCCAATTTTAAATTTCCTACTTGTGTTCATCTAAATGAGATTGTGCATATAGTGGAAATAATGAGAAGATAAGAAAGGTGTATAATAATACTAAATGTAAAATACATCATTCATGATGGAATTATAGTATCTTATATTTGAGACAGTTAGTAAATCAATTTACTAAACTTCTGACGAGAGGTACGTTAAATTTTTACATCTAGAGAGATAGGGTTGAAACTCTTTACATAAAAGTCACCATTGACGGCAACCCAATCTAACACTAGGAAACGACTAGTCTTGATTCAATGGGTAACAACAAGTCATTGATTAAGTGACTAGTTTCAACACTTAAATTATTATCTAACCCTATCTAGGATGATAAGTGTTGGTTGCTACGGACTAAGGTTGAGTTTATAACTCTTAATGAAGTTCTGTCAAAGACAAGTATCTCTAAAGTAGCAAATATACCGGAAGACCTTCACCTATGTGAACTTAGAGGTGGTGCCACCTCTCATTAGATTTAGAGTTTATCTAAGGAGAGTTCATGAAACCAAGAAGCACATGGCCATATAAGTGCTAAGCGAGAAATGTGTGGAGCAAAAGAACAAATTGTATTGTGTGTGTGTGGTGTAACCGGTTTTATCACATTGAATAACTGGTTCAAAGCTACAAGCTACCTGGGATTTCGATAAAACTTTGTGCACTTACACTAAGGTATGGTTCAAATCGAAAGATACCATACTTTATGCACAATAATGATAGTGAACCGGCGGGACTCGGTTAGAGTCTCACCTAAGTAAGAATCTTGGGAAAATCCTTTTGAGATATTATTGCATTTCTTGTATATCAAGTCTTTCCTTTATGTGTATCCTTTAGTATATAAAGTTTCCGTTTAGTTGTAAACCTTACTAATATAAATGTAATACAAGGGATCGGTATACAACCATCCTGTTTTACCATATCTATTGAATCCTTTCATTGTATTAAAGTCGTAAACAATTTTAATAAAGTATTGTCATTTTTTTCCGATCTCTAATATCGGGTGTCTTCTCCGATCGCTAATATCAGTTGTTTGTCTGGTTAAAAGTACTCGTCTTGCACTTGTTGTTTGGTATTATATTTATCGTTGTCTGTATCACTTGCCTACTATTTTTCAGTATGACTACTCATGTTGAATCGACAATGTCGACCGGTTCCTCTTCATCTCCTATACCCACTATGGTATCCTTCCCGCAAATCAGTTCCATGATCAGTCTTAAGTTATCATCCGACAACTATCTCCTATGGAAACTATAACTATTATCCCTACTGGAAAGTCAACAATTGTTGCCTTGTATTGACAACTCGGCAACTCGGTTATCCCCCCTTCTCCAACTATTCAGACAACTGACGGGTCTCTGGCTATCAACCCTATCTATCAATCTTGGAGAAAGACGGATCGACTTGTGTACTCGATTCTTTACAGCTCGTTAACTCCGGAAGCTATGACTGAAATCATAAGCATTACAAATGCAGCCGAGGTCTGGTCTCACTTAACTCAGACTTATGCGAATCCTAGTGTTATTCGTTCTCTGCAACTTCAAGAAGAAATTCAGAATCTACGAAAAGGTACTGCCTTTATTACTAACTTCTCTCGCACCTTTCGTACACATCTTGAATCTCTTGAGCTATCGGAGAACCTTTATCAGACCCGAAGAAGGTTTTTATTTTCTCAAAGGGTTGGGACCCGACTATGTCTCTCTTGCCGAATCTATATTATCTAAGAGTCGTCTCCCGACCTTCAAGGAACTTCTCCTTATGCTTCAGTCACAGGAAGCACTTCGGGCATTGTTTCGATCTCCTCAACCAGTCATTGAAGGTGCGTATTACTCTCAAACATCTCAGAATTCTAACCGCCCTCAAAATCCGAGACAACAGCCTACATATCGGGCTCGATCTCCAAATTGTGATTGACGACAACAACCACAGTTTCGACCTCTTCCCATTGTCGATAGGAGGAACTCGGGTCCGACCAAACCCACAGGTCCGTATCTTTGCCAATGGTGTGGACGTAACGGTCATACTGCTGACCGATGTTATGATTGGATTGGTCTCCCACAACGGGACTCATCTTACCATGCTACGGTTGCTCGTCGTTCGTCTTCTAGTGAAGCCCATGTGGCTGCGCACACGGCCTCAGAAGATTTTACCGCAACCCTAACTGCACTTCAAGTCACCGACCGTCGAGACCCAGCCTGGTATGCGGACAGTGGTGGTTTTAACCAGATGTCTTCTTCTTCTGGTATGTTCACTCACATTACTCCTTATACTGGTCAGAGTCATGTCAAAATTGGTGATGGTTCTCCTCTCTCTATCTCTCACCGAGGGACTCTTACTACTTTCTATGGAACCATCACTTTACTTAGGCCACGGCTTTGGGGAATAAAGAAAATTCTCTGGGGAATAAAGACTTTTCTTAAAACTAGTCAAATATGATTGACTTTTATGTTTCTTTTTATTGCTAAGGGGCTTCTAATTTTAGAAGATGCTATAAAAAAAAGCTCCTCCATCTCATCACCTCTCTCTACCACCTCATCTTTACGCCATCTCATCATCTTCTCCGGCGAAGGTCGCCGACCGGTCAATTTTCCGGCCGACGACCTTCAAACATAAAAAAAAAAACTTTCAACCAAATTCGTTGTTTTCGAAGATGTCAAGTCACCGACGTTATTGAAAAACAATTCCAACCAACTAAACGAAAACAGAAAAGCAAAGAAAAAGATTGGGGGTACTCACGTATTTGCTGCTATGTAAAGAAAGAAACAGGAAACCCTAACTCGAACAGCTTGAGCTTTTCATTTCAAACTTCCATTATTACAGATGATGGTATCTCTATTGATAGAAAGAGAAAAGGGGGAGAATTTAAGTTGTGGTAGATTGACGATTGAAGAGAGAGGAAACTGATACCAAAAGGATAAAAGAGGATTTAAAGGAGAGAGGGAGAAAGTGTGTCTGAAAATGAGGTCAAAATTAGGTTTTCAAAGTAGAAAGAAGGAAGACTTTCTTATTACACAGAAAGTCGCATTTTTTGAACAAACCATCAAAGGAAGACCTTCCTTCTTTCTTATTACACAGAAAATAAGGTCAAAATTAGGTCTTCCTTCTTTCTTATTACACAGAGAAAAGGAAGACCTTTGATGGTATGTTTACACGAACAGACCATTGAAGGTCTATTCGTGAGAACAGACCCCTCTCTCTCTCTCTCTAGATCTGTTCTAGATAGAGAGAGAGAAAAGAAAAAAAAGAAAAAAAATGTAGAGAGAGAGAGAGAAAATATTTTTTTTATGTTTGAAGGACGCCGGCCGGAAAAAAATGAGGAGAACTTTCAAAAAAATGTATTCTGTATTCCCCATAAAAATTTATTCCTCGGAGAACTTTCAAAAAAATATGGATTCCCTCGAGAATTTATTCCCCGGAGAATTTTCTTTATTCCCTAAAGCCGCGGCCTTTACTTAATGCTCTTTTTGTTCCATCGCTCAATAAAAATTTGTTGTTCATTAGCCGTTTAACTGATGACTTAGACTGTTTCATTCTATTTTCTAAGACTGGTTTGGTGTTTTTTCAGGCGAACGGAAGGACACTGGGAACCGGCAGTAGATGCGGCAATCTTTATGTATTAGACTCTTCACACCACTCCTCCTTATTCAGTCCAACCTCCATCTCTCTCAATGCACCTCCAGAAGTTTGGCATTCACGTTTAGGGCATATTTCTTCTCGCATTTTAGAACTTTTAAAAAAACAATGTTTAATTCAGTTTTCGTCTAAGTCTATTCCGATGACTTGTACTCCTTGTCAAATGAGTAAAAGTCATCGTCTTCAATTTAATTTAAATGAAAAACGTGTGGATTCACCTCTTGAACTTATTCATATTGATGTATGGGGGCCCACACCAATTCTATCTTCTTAAGGTCTTAAATATTACATTATTTGTGTTGATGACTTTAGTAGATTTTGTTGGTTCTACCCTCTTCGTTTAAAATCTGATTTTTTATCTGTCTTCACTAGCTTCAAATCGTTAGTTGAAAATCAGTTTGCTACTACTATTAAAACTCTTCAGCTCGATAGAGGGACTGAGTTTTTAAGCTCTACCTTTTTGGCCCTTTTAAATAAATGTGGTATTGCTCGACGTCTGTCTTGTCCCTACAATTCAGCTCAAAATGCTAGAGTTGAGTGAAAGCATCGACATATCACAGAAACTGGTCTCAGTCTCCTCGTTCATAATAAACTTTCGTCCTCCTTTTGGGTTGATGCCTTTCAGATTCTTGTTTTTCTCATTAACCGCATGCCTACGCTGGTTCTTCAAGATGCCTCTATGTTCTCCACTTTATTCGGTAAGTCTCCCTCTTATTCAATGTTACACACTTTTGGTTGTCTGCAGTTTTCCTTATATACGTCCTTATGCTTCTAACAAATTGTCGCCTTGTAGTCTTCCATGTGTTTTTATAGGTTATAGCCCTCACCACAAGGGTTTCAAATGTCTTGATCGCTCTACAGGACGTCTCTATATCTCCCGTCATGTGGTATCTGATGAGTCTGTTTTTCTGTTTCATAATGGTAATGTTTCCTCCACCTCCACAGACCTCTTAAGTTTTAATATTTACCACATTTGCCCTTACACCCAGATCCGACTCCACCCTCTACCTCAGTTGAGACGACATTACCGTCTCGCATAGTTCACCTTGACTCGTATGTCCCTTACCTGACTTGGCCAATTTTGAGAGCCCAAATTTAGCTCCACTACCCTTAGCTGCTGATAATTTAGGGTTGGATCGGGATACTAACCCGACCACTCCACAACCAGAGTACGTTCCTCATGGGCGTGGACCAGACCCGCCCTCTCTTCGGACACCGGGTTCGTTGTTTCCACTGTCTTTATCTTCCCCGATTCAGTCCGGATGTGGTTTGAATTGTACTACCTCGTCTACCAGGTCTGACTCGGTCTTGGTGCCTTTGTCTGTGCAACCAACAACTGACTCATCTTCCTAGGCCCTGTCCTCACCATCTCATGGCCCACGAGGATATCGTGATGTGCAACAGTTGCTGGACGAAACGTCTATTATGGTAGATCAATCTTATCTTGCTTCACAGGTATTATGTCGTTACCCCATTCCTCTTCAAGATTCTACTATTTTTTGTGATGTTGGTTCTTGTTTCTTTGCTGCGCTTTCGGCTATTAAGGATCCACGAGGTTATCGTTTGGTTTTTTCTCTCCTCATTGGTAATTAGCCATGGAAGATGAAATGGCAGCTCTTCGCAGACAGGACACTTGGACACTTGTGCCTCGTGCCCCCTCTATGAATGTGGTTGATTGTAAATGGATTTATCGGACGAAACTGAAACCCGACGATACTATTGATCGATATAAGGCTCGTTTTGTGGTTCATGATTTTACCCAAAAACCGGGGCTTGACTTTGATGAAACTTTTAGCCTTGTTGTCAAGCCCGTTACCATTCGTAACATTCTTTCACTGGCAGTTTTGTAATAGTTGGCCTATGTTTCAGTTGGATGTGAAGAATGTGTTTCTTCACGGGGAATTACAGGAGGATCTCTATATGGCTCAGCCGCCTGGTTTTACTGACCCATCCTACCCGGAATATGTTTGTCGCCTTAAGAAGGCTCTATATGGCCTTAAGCAGGGGCCTCATGCTTGGTATGATCGCTTCAGCACTTATCTCACTCGTCTTGGTTTTAAGACGAGCAAGTCCGATACATCTCTATTTATTCTATCTACCGTTGCTGGATTTGTTTACTTACTTTTGTACGTCGAAAACATTATACTTCCAGGTGGAAATTCTTCTGTCATCTCAGATATTATATCCTCTTTAAACTCAGAATTTTATATGAAGAATTTGGATTCTTTGCATTCTTTTTTGGGTATTGAGGCAACTCCGAATGAGAAGGGTCTTTTACTTACACAGTTTAAGTATGCGTTGGATATTCTTAAGTTTCTCAATATGGATGGGGTCAAACCATCACCGACTCCTCTGTCTTCCGGCTGCCATCTTCCTGCAAGTGGGTATCCCTTTAGTGATCCCACCTTATACCGTAAGGTTGTTGGTTCTCTTCAGTATATCACGTTAACCAGATCAGATCTTGCATTCTCCGTTAACATGGCATGTCAGTTTATGCATGCCCCAACTCAGGATCACTTTTAGGCGGTGAAACGAATTATTTGTTATCTGCTCAATGGCACTATTCATCTTGGTTTACAAATTTATAAGGATTCTTCCAGTATTTCTCTTTTGGCGTACTCTGATGTTGATTGGGCTGGGTGTCCTGACACTCGTCGCTCCACTACAGGTTTTTCTATTTTTTAGGGTCAAATTTAATTGCTTGGAGTGCGAAGAAGCAGCCCGCAGTCTCTCGCTCGAGCTCTAAAGCTGAATATCGAGTTGTTGCTGCTACGGTTGTTGACTTGACGTGGATAGGTTTTGTTCTCATGGAACTTGGTATCTCAGTAACTTCACCTGCTCGAGTTTTCTGTGACAACAAGAGTGCGATTCAGATTACTGTAAATCCGGTATTTCATGACAAATCTAAGCACATTGCGCTGGATTACCACTTTGTTAGAGAAAAGGTGGCGAATGGTTCTCTTCTTATCAAGTTTCTTCCCTCACATGATCAGTTGGCCGACATTCTCACCAAAAGTCTTTCTCATTGGCGTTTCTTGGATCTTTGTCCCAAATTGAATCTGCGGTCCAGCCTGGCGTTCAATTTGCGGGAGGGTAATGATAGTGAACCAGTGGGACTCGGTTAGAGTCCCACCCAAGTAAGAATCTTGAGAATATCCTTTTGAGATATTATTGCATTTCTTGTATATCAAGTCTTTCCTTTAGTATGTAAATTTTCCATTTATTGGATCTTGTGTATCCTTTTAGTATGTAAAGTTTTCGTTTAGTTATAAACCCTACTATTACAAATGTAATACAAGGGATCTGTATACAACCATCCTGCTTTACCATATCATGAATCCTTTCACATAAATACTACTATCTTTACTTTGGCAAAAGAGTTTTATTAATAATTGTCCAAGTGGGAGATTGTTGGAATTTTTGGACATATATTAATAAAATTAATATTATACTAATTAAAAGTTAAAAGAGATTTGTAAATATATAATTGTGACTATTCACAATAATAGTTTGAATTCAAATTTAATTACAAATAGTTATCTTTTGGAGAAGATACAACCTTCATTATAGATTTCTTTTGATTTCTATAAATAAGTGTTTCTCAGATCTGATTTAGTGTAATCAATATACATATCAAAAATGTAGAGAATTTGAGAGAGAATAAACTATTATATTAATATTTGTGTCAACAATATCTTTGCCATAATCTTCATGCTCCTAAGTTCCTATCCGTGAAACCTTCATTAATTACTTGATGCAGTTTCACAAAGGCTTGTCACATCTTGGGAAACAATTTGCCTTGTACGTTCAAGTAATCTCAATTGAGAGGGGGCAAATATTGCTTTAAGGAAAGTGTACCTAGTACACGTTTCAAGCCTCTAATCTCCATCCCTCTTCTATTCATCATTTTTTGTTTCCAAACACAATTTCCCTAACCCGAACAAAGGACATCAAAGATGTATTATAGTTTTAGTCTCACCTAATTTTGTTAAGGGGTATAAGAATAATTTTCTTCCCAAAATTATAAGTATCTATTTTACTACCTATTTGGTGTTTGTGTTTGTGTATTTTATTGGTTGGATTTTATAGGTCTCTGTCCATTTTAATACTCCACCAGACTGGGGTTGCTTTCGAGTAAATTACATATAGTATGTACAAAATAATAAAATATATTTTTGGGGAATGAAAAGGTTTCTGTGGTTTTGGCCATTTCTTTTCTTTTGGATTCTTCTCGCTTTTGCTGCCAGCTTTTACCTCCTCCAGGAACTCTCTCTCTCTCTCTCTCTCTCTCTCTCTCTCTCTCTCTCATCCTCATTCATCAGTTACTATCTCTATCTTTGATATAAAAACTACCCTCATTTATAGACAGTGAGAGACTGAGGAGAGAGAAAGTGAGAAGCTCAAACTCAATGATGGCGGTCTGGGTGGTCTCCTTCTTCATCATCTGCATTTTGCAGTGGAGAGCTGTTTTTGTCAATGGAGCCACAGATCAAGCTGATGGTAACCACCATTTCTTATCTTCCATCCTACCTCCTCCTCTTCTTCATTTTTCTTTACAGATCCTACCCATATCTACTAGTATTATAACTAATAGATTTTGCTCTGTTTTTGTTAAGATTCAGCTCTCCTCCCTGAGTTTTTGAATCTACAAGTTTCAGCTCAAAATGGGGAGGCCTTATTTTTAGGGTGTATTCATTTGGAAATGGGTTTGATCTAAAAGAAAATGTTTATCTTTATTTAGAGGAGAGTGGATCAGTAAGAGAATGGGGATCTCTCTAAAAGTTGCAGGCTTTTTCCTCTGTTGTCCTCCCACCCCATCCCCTCCAAAAAAAAAGCTGATCTCTTTATTGGTCATGCAGCTATTTTGGTCAATTTGTTTTGTTATAAACTTCTTCTATTTCAGGTTAATTTTGATCCTAGGGTCATGGAGTTAGTCTATTTCTTCCTCTTCGTTTGATTGAATGGTAACCAAGAAGCAATGGGAATGGTGTTCTTGCTTACTTTTACTTATTCCATATGTTTCTCTAGTAGATTTTAGTAATTTACATATAGAATCCAGAAATTGAAGGTTTTCTAATTTGAACAATAGGTGGATTTATGGTAACTCAAGTTCTTCATTGTTTTATATATCACAAATTGGACATGCTAGAAATTTCTAAAAATAGTACAAACCCTTTAGAAATGAAGCTTTTGGGCCGATGAATCTCCTTCGGCGTTGGTGTGGATGATATCTACAATTATGTGTTTTGGTGGCCCTTGATGAGTAGATTTCGAGAATCAGAAAATGCGTTATTTTGTAAATGGGGAAATATTGGTTTTTACCAGAGGAGAAACCAAGAAGGCGATCTTCTCCTTCCTATCCACGTATTGCCTCCGTTACTTTATCTCTTCATTTTTTTCAGTGGAGAAGTATCCTTTTGAGTAAATGCATTGTACTGTTTTAACCAGAAACATAAAAACAATGATCGATTCCTCTAGATAGCGCAGGAAGTCTACTCCAGTTTCTTCTTTCATTCACTTTTAGTGTCGGTCACTGTACTCACACAGTTCTAACTTCTAACTAGATCAGCACTCATGGAGGTGGTTCGTTAAAGTCCTGCTTCTATAATTCATAAATTGACTCCAGTGTCAGAATTTCTACATGTTTTGCTTGAGAAAATTATGGTTGTGTGGACATGATTATACCCCTAGTAGTATTTGTCCTTCTATTTATGTTCTTAACTACTCTAGTGTTAACTCATACACAGAAGAGCATTTGACATTTGAGCAGGAATCTTACATTCAATCACCGCGAGCTTCTCGTTTTGATAGTTGACTCGATTAACTAACACGAAAAGATTAACCGATTAGAATAATTTGATTGTTCATGTAGCATTAATTATATTTGCACTCATACTTTTTGAGAAAGTGATATATCCTTTTTAAGCACCATACCCAGCATAAATGTCAGTTTTATTTATCAAGGAAATGGGTCTATCTGTTTTCAAATTCTCGTTCACTTTGTACTTTATCGACTAGTCCTATAGGTGAGTTATGTCACTTTGCTGATTCCTCCTTTATATGTTTAACCAACAGCTGCTGCTCTCGGGGTTATGTACGGAAGCTTAAATTCACCACCTCAGTTAACAGGTTGGAGCTCAAACGGTGGTGATCCATGTGGGCAGTCTTGGAAAGGCGTAACTTGCTCTGATTCAGCCGTTACAGAAATGTGATCGCCCTTTTTCCTATGTTGAATGCGCAGGATCCAAGTTTTCTTGCCTGTTCTGATAAATTATGTTTCATTGTATCTAAGCAGAAAATTATCTGGACTGCAACTTTCTGGTTCAATGGGTTACCAGCTAGCTAGTCTTACTTCATTGAAAATCCTGTAAGCACAGCATATTCTATACTGTGCGATTTTTTTTCTTTGGTATTTTGTGTTATCCTGCTGAGGTTATTCATAAATTGTCAATATCATGTAGGGATATAAGCAATAATTTTCTTGGAAACCAATTACCATATCAACTTCCTCCAAATGTCGAGCGATTGTAAGTAGAGTAACAACTATCAAACATTTCCTCTCTTTCTTTTATTTTTCTTGTTGGATATATAACAACAGTTTAAAAATGTTCTTTGCAGAAATCTTGCCGGAAATTCCTTCAATGGACCCATCCCCTACTCCATTTCGGATATGACGTCCCTTAAGTATTTGTAAGTCAAGTTTTCTCGTTCAGTCTAGTGCTTATTTAGGTGCAATATATTAGTCTAGTAGAGTCGAAACTAAACTTTGTGATTGACAAATGTGTAGAAATGTGAGTCACAATCAACTTCAAGATCAACTTGGTGACATCTTTGGAAAGCTTTCAGCTCTCACTACATTGTAAGTCGCCTTGTTTTTTGTTTCATGAATAACCTTGATATCCGTTAGGACTTAAAGTGGTTATTCTTCTTCTTCAAGGATTTTCTGCTTTCGATAAGAATACTAATTATTATCTTGTACATGTAATATAGGGATTTCTCTTTCAACTCTCTGACGGGCTACCTTCCGGAGAGTTTTAGCTCCCTCTCAAGCATGACTAGTATGTAAGTAAAACAAGAGATGATAGGCTATCGGTTAGTATTTAATGTTTAGTCCTCCCTTCCTTTCTAATTTTTTATTTCCCTATAGGTATTTGGAAAACAACAAGTTTTCAGGCACCATTGATGTCCTCTCAAGTCTTCCCCTTGATACTTTGTGAGAGCTTTATCTTCTATATCATAACATGTTTTTTCTTTTTAGTTACACTGAACGAATTCCACTTTCGGCATTTCTTTCAGGAACATCGAAAATAACCAATTTAGTGGTTGGATTCCTGGCCGATTGAAAAGCATAAACAATCTCAAGTAAGCAATTAATAAAAACAGTAAGCAGTTTTTTTCTTCAATTAGAAACACTGATCTCTTTCATTTGCATCACACTCTTTTTTATTATAATTTTACAGGACAAGTGGTAACTCATGGAGCTCCGGCCCTGCACCACCATCACCACCATTTATACCTCCACCTCCACGTGCCAAGCGAGTTCATAAATCTACTGATGATGATGATAATAAACAATCTAATGAAGGTGGAAAGAAGTCAGGAATTGGAGGTGGAGGTATAGCAGGAATACTGATATCGATTTTGGTTATTGGAGCTGCGGTGGCATTCTTTCTCCTGAAGAGAAGATCCAAGAAATCCTCAGATATTGAAAAGATTGAGCTCGATCGGCCTTTCAATCCTCCAGCTTCGACTGAAGTTAAAGGTAATCATTCTAAATGAAATCTTTGGTAATTATTTCACCTTGAGTGTATTATCTCGATTTCTTTTTCTTTTCCGACTGAGATGTTCTAATCTGGGGCCGAACTTCAAGTCATACTCGACACTCACTTTCAGTATTTATTGCAGAGATGAAGTCTGTCCAGAGTGCCCCAGAAGATGACACAAAGACATTAGAAACTTCTGGAGCAATAAACCTTCGACCTCCACCTATTGATCGGATGAAATCATTTGATGAGAAGGACTTTTCAAACAAGCCTGTTGTTGTCAAGAAACCCATTACCGAGCCCATTAGTTCTACAGTTTACTCTATTGCTGATCTGCAAATGGCTACAGCTAGCTTTAGTGTAGAAAACCTCATCGGAGAGGGTTCTATTGGACGTGTTTATCGGGCTCAATTTGATGATGGAAGGGTAATATTTGAGTCTTGATGCATCAATCTCATTGTTTTCTCTTCGTAACTAAACCAATTAAATTCTCTTCTTCATTTCCTCTGGTACTGTATAGGTTATGGCTGTAAAGAAAATAGATTCATCTGCTTTGCCAAACCAATCATCGGAAGATTTCTTGGAGGTGGTATCAAACATCTCCCGCTTACATCATCCAAATGTAACTGAGCTGGTGGGATACTGTTACGAGCATGGACAACATCTACTAATCTATGAGTTTCATAAGAACGGGTCGCTTCACGACTATCTGCACCTCGCAGATGAATACTGTAAACCACTTTCTTGGAATACCCGCGTCAAGATTGCTCTCGGAACTGCACGAGCCCTAGAGTAAGTTATCTTTTCTTTGAGCTCGTTTCTCTTGACAAGATCCAGTTCTCCCACAAAATATATTTTTGAGCAATTTTTTGCCGGAGTATTGTGCACAGTTGCATTTTCCTAACGAATGACTAGTTTTTTTTCCTCCTTTTTCCGTTTGAATGATAATGAATAAGTGTAGACTGATAATGATTTTATTCAGGTATTTGCATGAAGTTAGCTCACCGTCTATTGTTCATAAGAATTTCAAGTCGGCCAATATTTTACTGGATGTAGAACTCAACCCTCACCTTTCAGATTGTGGATTGGCAAACTTTGTCCAGAATGCAGATCATCAGGTAAAATATTCACGTCCTTCACTAGTGCAAATCATTCCATAATTCCTTTAACTTTCTACGCATGATGAACCGCCAAAGTTCAAGTTAGATTCGTACAAGTCAGATTCCGGTGCTTACCTATACTGTGTCCTTCGAGTCCTACCATTTGGGGACCATACCCTTAATGGTTGAGGACAATCACAATTACGTCTTTGAACAATTGGCTGCTCATCCCATTTTTATTGAACCAAAGAGAAGGTCTACAGATAAACCTGGCACGTCACTTAATGTTGTTTCTTCTTCATCACTTTTTGCAGGGATTGAACATTAATTCAGGTTCTGGGTATAGTGCACCAGAAGTCGCCATGTCTGGCCAATATACTCTAAAGAGTGACGTTTATAGCTTTGGAGTTGTTATGCTAGAGCTTCTAACTGGTCGGAAACCTTTCGACAGGTAAAACTACCACCCTCAAGTTCTTTTCTTGTATAAGTTTTTTTTATATAAATTATTAATATGGTGGATGATCCCGACAGCTCAAGATCGAGATCTGAACAATCATTGGTTCGGTGGGCAACGCCTCAGCTGCACGACATCGATGCGTTAGATAAGATGGTTGATCCCGCACTCAAAGGGAAATACCCTGCAAAATCTCTCTCTCGTTTTGCCGACGTGGTTGCTCTATGTGTTCAGGTAATATATATGCTCATTAAATAACCATTATCAAAACTTTGTAATCTTTTAATTCCGAAATGATAATCTTTGGTGCAGCCCGAGCCAGAGTTCCGACCACCAATGTCGGAGGTGGTACAAGCACTGGTTAGGCTAGTTCAACGAGCAAACATGAGTAAAAGGAATCTTGGAGACGGGCAACGATCGGACGACACAAATGTGCATGATGACATGGTTTGAAGATCAATACAAGGATTTTGTTATCATAATCTTACATATAGGCTTTGAAGTTATTAGTGGTTGTTCTTTATACATGCATAGAGAGGAGGTTTATACTCTTGTTGTCTAATGAGAGATAGTGAAGGAGGTATTATGTTATGTCAATTGTTTATTACATAAATGCTCAAAAACGGAAGTAGAGATACCTGGATATTCTGTAATGAAGCTTCTCTATCGAATTTCTGCATCTTCTGTCATGTCTGGTGGATTAACACCCGATTATTTGTACTGGCAAACTTAGTGAGTTCCAAGATCCACAGTACTTCTCATGTGAAAGTACTGCGAAACATGTTGAGATGGTGTCTGGCTGATTAACACCCGATTTATTAACTCAGCAAAATTCAATTAATGTTTGTATACTCGCTTAGATGGTCAATCTGTATTGATTTTTGATCTATTTGATTCAGACAAGTACGGTGGAGATAATGGAAATGAAACGAATACCACCTTACTGCATAATGGAAATGAAACCACATGAAACTCATAATGTCTGACTCGTCTGAAGGACTGTTTTGGCCTCATGCTGGGTCCTTTGGGTCAGATGATTCATACGAGTAAGACAAGTAATATTTAGACCACAGGAAAAAGACAAACGCCACCTAAAACAAACAGAACTTTTGCTAGTTTTCAGCAACAAGTACTCCAAAGCAATAACCTTTGGTCAAGCTCTGCTCCAAATTGAAATAGAACCCAGATAAAAGTTGACAGAATATAAATGATACTTCATTTGATTCGATACAAAGAATCCAAGAAAAACATAAACTTAACCCAAATGTCTGAATTGACAATAAAACCACAATATAAATAGTATTCATTGGAGTCCTGGGGTGGTGGTACTTGGACGAGTTCGATAACACAGAGCCGAAGCACAAAAGTCCTTAGTTGTAGACCATGTATTTGGGAGTTGCACTGAACTTCTGGTATCCCTTGATCACCTTGTTTACTGCATCCAAGAAATCTTTCTCTGTAACAGTCTTTCTTCGTGCCCTAATCGCATACATTCCTGCCTCGGTACACACACTTCTTATGTCCGCTCCTGGTTCGTCAAATCCAGCGAACAGATATATAAGTTGTCAAAGAAGTGGTGGCATTGCATTTGTAAATAGGACTCTAAGGTAAAGAAAGTAACTTACCAGTGGAATTTGGGCAAAGGCGAGCTAGGAGCTCAAACCTGATATCTCTTTCACAATTCATTGTTCTGGTATGGATCTTGAATATCTGGGTCCTGCTTTCCAAATCAGGCAACCCAAATTCAACCTTTCGATCTAATCGTCCAGGACGTAGGAGTGCTGGGTCCAAAGTGTCGGGCCTAGAACAAGATTAGAAACAAGTATCAGATTATGATGAAAAGGGCAAAAGCAAATCAATTGAAATTACTCCAGAACCAAAAGTTATTCTCTTTCAGGATTCAGAACAGGAACCGAACGCCAAGGGCCAACCTGTTAATTTTGGTTAGAAGCTGGGCAACTTTGGGAAGGTCTTACACACTTAATATAAGATCCTTCCTCTTCGAGTCAGGTCTTACAGAAATATTTATTGAAAAAAAAAGACAAAGCAAAAGAAAAATGCTGGAATCAAGATTCTGTAGGTAGCACCATATGCAACTTTGTGAAGTGCACGCAACATACAACAGATATTTATCAAATAACGAAATTCAAGAAAAAATATTTTTTTGATAGTTTGAGAATAGGGAACCAAGTTACGGAAACAGTTGGTATTGAAATTAAGATAGGAAAGGAACGGCAATAGGAATTTCGGCCAACCTGTTAGTCGCCATGAGCACTTTAATGTTTCCTCGCGCATCAAATCCATCAAGCTGATTCACAATTTCAAGCATAGTACGTTGAACCTCATTATCCCCACCTACACCATCGTCAAAACGTGCGCCTCCAATGGCATCTACTTCATCAAAAAAGACAATGCAAGCCTTCTTTGAACGGGCCATCTACAGTCAAGAAAACACACGGGTACGATCTTTAGATTAAATTACTATTTGACAGACTGCGACGAGGATTACATTGTACTGAACGAACAATAAGAAAAACCTGCATAGGAGATATTGTCTAGAACAAGTAACAATTAATCACCTGGAAAAGCTCTCGAACCATACGTGCTCCTTCACCAACATATTTCTGAACAAGCTCACTTCCAATAACACGAATGAAGCAGGCGTCAGTTCTGTTGGCAACAGCTCTAGCAAGTAGGGTTTTCCCAGTACCAGGAGGACCATAGCAGAGAACTCCCTTTGGAGGATCAATTCCAAGCTTAACAAATTTCTCCGGATGAAGCATGGGTAGCTCAACAACCTGAAGAAGTAAACCACAAAAAGCAGTTCATCCACCTATACTGATCTAATATTTGTTCAATGATGACAGTCTATTGCTTCATATATCTAACTCTTCCCTTGGCTTAGGGACGGATCCAGGCTTTGTTCATGGAATGGAAGTTAAAGTTTCTAGCTTACCTCTCGCATTTTTTCAATCTGCTCCTTACATCCACCAACATCATTGTATGTCACATCGGGCTTTTCCTCTACAGTCATCATTGTTACACTTGGATCGATCTTTGGGGGTAAGGGGATCTGAATCTGATATTTATTTCGGTCAACACTGCAACAATAAAAGCCAGGCGAGCAAGAACTCAGCAAGGGTCATAAACTTCAACTTTGAACTTCATATGTAGCAGTTCAAAGCTAGGGCAGAAGCATCTTGGCATCACATGAGATACCTGATGTCCTGATGAACTACAGAAACTTAAAACATAAAAGTTTGCTTCTCTATTTGCCAAGTGAATCTCATGACCCTCGTATTTTTTCTTCTTTTGAAAAAGATGACACTCATATTTTTTTCATACGCATCAGGTAAAGAAACATGATAATTTATGTTTAGATGTCCGGCATTTTTATCAGCAGATTCACCCATACCAAGCATTCATGCATGTATTTTGGTAGCTAAGAGCAGCTATAGAAATGGTCTCATGCCCCATTTGTAACTATACTATTTCACACAATTAGCTCAGATCCAAATACAAAAGTCAATATAAAACAAACTCTAGATTTGACACTTACCCTACACGCATTCCTTCCTCGATATCAGTTGGTGAAACTTTATCACCCAGCCCAACAACAAACTGCAGTGTAGGACATTGGTTAAGTTTCTTAAATTTACGAATTAATGAGATATTACATAATTAAGAATCTCATGGAAGATATACCTTTGCAATTTGCTTTACATTGATGACATACTTCGCATCTTCGGTGTTTGGATTAATAATCTTTGTGCACCTTGCAACCTAATTTTCCAGATGAACTATTTGTTTAGTTCCTGGTATTTGTGTTTCTTATAATTGACTGACAAACTCATAAGCATAAGGTCAATCATACCTGAAGAGGTTGCTCTTCCTGCATCATTTGCTTATCTGAAACAAGATCCCACTGACTTGGCGCAGCTAAACCAGTATCGGACTCCTTAATTCCTGTTGGTCAAGTGAAAACGCACACGTTATTCTTGAAGAAGCATTTATGTTGTATCGAAAAACTCAAAATTCAAGACTAAGAAAAGATATAACTGTTATCTTCTCTGTAGATGAATCTTTGGGTACCATAATTAAACCATCTATACTGTTTACATAGAATATAAACATACCAATCAAATCGTTGACATTCTTAGCTTTCTCCTTGATTTCTTTCTCGACTGTCTTTATACTTGTAGAGTAAGGTCCCAGACCCTGTGTCATTAAAACAATAAAAGAAGTATCTTTTTTTTAAAAGAGTGTCTATCATGAGCATAGAAAGTATGAACCCTAAGTTTTAATTTTGTATTTTATAACGATTAGCGTGAACATAGACTAGGTAGATCCGCAGAAAAACTAGGAGTAACTGGCAAGTAAACACATAAACAAAAGAAATATCAACTGAAGAGAGCTCAAAACATCCAGACTTAAAAAGATCTTTGATTTCAAAGTCACACAACGAAGATAAAGTACCTAAAATAAACTAGGGTTAGAAAATTAGCATAAAAAGTCACGAAATTATGACCTGCTAAATCACCAGGAACAAGAAATTGAATCGTAATAGCTAAAGATCAGTATTAAGAGGAAAGAACGAACAAACCCTAGAAATTACTAAAAAGACGAAAAGATCAAGTTTAGAGAGAGAGAGAGGGGAATACGTAGGTCTTAAGAAGGGCGATATCATCTTCATCAAGAGGAGGAGGGTTCTTCTCGTTGATCTCATCTTCAGGTTCAGGCGCCATTACTAATGATCTACTTGAAAGAAGTTTTGACTCAAAATTTTGGTGTTGGTGTAGGAGTGAATGTTAGAAGAAGAGGGTTTCGGTTCCAGACTTTCTTTTATATAAGCTTTTCTTTTCTCTTTAGTTGTGACTTGCGAAGGAGGAAACACCTATTTAATACTATCAAATTTTTTTTTTTGTTGAAATAATACTATCAAATTAAGTACCAAGGTATCTCATCAAAAAAAAAAATTTAAGTACCAGGGGAGTTCCCAATTATATCATCTTCAATGCACCACCCACTCTTAGAAATTGGCAGTGTTACACAACATGTTCAAAGTTTTTTTTTTTTTTTTTTTGGACAACAAAGGTCCACATTCGTTTGGGGCTGGAAGTACTTGACGCGCAAACTAGGTCGGCCTACTTTTACAGACGGACCGATTTCACGCGATAAATTATTTTGTAAGGGGACTTTCTTGTCGCTCTTTGTGACTTGGTTCTGCAAGTTCAAAGGATACTAAGAAGTTCGTCTGCGCAGTTTTTGTCATTCTCTTCATATTTAGTCTTCAAATACTGTGCAAGAGTCCAATCAATTACCTCTACATGCCCATTAAACAAGGAGTGAGTTATGCTAGCGTATATTGTTTTCAACTGGAACTCTACCAAGAAGTCTCACACCTCGTGGTCGTCAAACTTAGATCTGTGATCAATTTAAAATTATAAGAACCCTAAATCTTGTAAAAGTGTTATGCGAGACGAACAATATGATATCTTTTGCCTCTGCCTTTGCCACGGATACTGCCTTCACCCATTTGGAGAGATTGTATATACTCTACCACTAGGACTACTTTTCCTCCCAGGGCCTTTTGGAAGGGTCCGACGAGATCTAGTTCCCCCTGGGGGCAAAAGGACAAGCACCAATTGAAGTCAGTGTGTTAAAACAATGTATATGTATGTTTTAATGTAACTGAAGGGGTACGTGAACAACTTACATGCAATCAACAATTGTCTGACCAACACTTTGGGTCCAGCATAGCTCTCGCAAGAACCTTCATGTATTGCTTTCATCACATATTCCTACTCCTTTTTTGGCAGACATCTTTGTAGTGGGTGCGCGAAAAATCATTGGTGGAGTAGGCCATCGATCAGAGTATACAAGACAAATTTCCTCCTTATTTTGCGGTCGTCATTTATCTCATTTAACGCTTCTTTATATTTCAGATATCTTACTATGGGGGTTATGCAACTGTCTTTTACTTTTAGGTGTGTTTAGCGCTTTCTATATCATATCGATGCTTTTCGGAGATAGTGATCTGAATAAGACTCGCAACAGTGTTGCTTTGTGTTCTACCATTTTAGATAAGGTGTTTGGCACTGTGTTCTTCGCTCTAGGTATTTTGTTGATTAAATATTTTTCAGATTGCTTTACCAGCGCCCCTTTCTTTTTTAAGTATTTTACGAGGTCGACTCCTCTTGCCTCATACTCCCCCAAATTTGATCCACAAAGTTAGGAAAGACTTGTTAGTTCGTCATTTTTTTTGCAGGGTTAATTAAAACCCTACTACTAGAGTTCCATACTCGACTTTCTTGCTTGTAATGGAAAATCCAAACTACAGAGTCTGGTAGGTGTTGTTTCCTTCAAGGGACCAACATAGTTCTGTCACGCTAACTACAGATTCTTAGATGAAGTCTATCAACGCCTGTCCTTCAATGACTCCTCCCAACACAAACTCGATATCGAATTCATTAAGATTTGTTGTGCACTTGAGTAGTCTTCCACATATGTCTAGTTTTCATTGTACACTCTTCAGGTGTTGGTCTGTACGCACTCTAACGATGTAGACCTAAGAATAAGACTTCAGTTTTCTTCGCGTCACTAATAGTGCGTAGATGATTTTTTCTATCATGGGTAGTTGAGTTATGCCCCAGAAAGGACTTTGCTCAATGAATTAGCTCGGGTGCATCACCTCTTCAATCGACTTTGCGGAGCCAAATATTAATCAGCTTTGCCAAATTAAGAAGTCAATAGATGGACTAGAGTGCATAAGGGCCGACCTGCATTAAAATCGTCATGAGTGTGGATTCGACGGAACCTTACCACTTGAGCCCTGAAACGCGAGGTCTCATAAGTTTCCTATGCACCTTGAGTCCTGCTCTGGTTTAGACGCAGATCAAAAGAGAAGATATATTAGCTCTAGTAAAGAGCTCTGTCTTAGCCCTCGCAATGGAGAAGGAGATATGTAGAAATCAACTCAAAAAAAGGTGGTGGCGGTTGGTCGGAGGAAATGGTAGAGGTGAAGAAGATAAATTAAAAAAATAATTGAATGAGCCAAAATTCGCTATCGAGAGCCTTCCCAAAGATCTATGATCAGTGGCCTTATGTGCTAACCAATCCCATAAATTAAGTGACAGTGGGTCTGGTCCACTCATCTCCAGGCTCCCAAAGTGAAAAAAAATGAGCGTATACTAGAAGGTCGGCACTAGACAAGGAGGTCACTAGTGGATAAGGAGGTCAATCGTTATCCTTCAAGCAGGAAAACGGTTCACGGTGATCCTCTCGCGTGACTCTCTCTCCCGCCAATATGTTTATTGGAAGTGTTACCGTCATCCATATTCAAGATGACAGCTGACCAAATAACTCTCGCGCTATTTTCTCTCCCCGTCAATATATCTGTTGGAGGCATTACTGTCATTCAAATTGACAACTAACCAAACATATCGCCTATGTATCCGTTAATCGCTATCCAAGGGACAACTGACCAAAGGAATTTATAAAAAAACGAGGAAAGCAGCGTACAAGGCATCTTATTCCGAACTAAAAACCTACGACTGCTTTACTTTCTCTCTCGTACAGAGCATGCATCTACTTTTACTTTCTCTTTCATACATCTCTAGAACGACTGCTTTCGTTCTCTCCTACTTCTCTCTCATACATACGAACTATATTCTTCTCTTTAGTTAATAAGCAACCATTCTAACAAGCAGACAATATCATCTTATCGATTTGTCTCTCCATAGCAAGGCAAACATTTACTTGGCCAGTCAATCAACAAGGCAGGCAGTCAGTTAATGATTTTCTCTCCTAACGACCAAAGGGTGCATATACTTTATTACTTTATATCTTCTCCCGCTTCAAAGAGTCAAACAAGCATTTATTTCACAAGTAAGACATCCAACATATACCGTAGATATCAAGCTCCGGCAACTCTATGAGTCGTGTCATACTTCGACCACTCCTCTTAACAACAACATCTCAGATATTACTCTGTATTTGTCATTTCTCATCTTCATTTACTGACTTAACTGTCAGAATCTCTTTGTCCGACACCACCTCGGTGTCCCAGATATCTTATGGTCACGTGTGTGTTCACGTGTGTGTTGTTTATTCTAGCAGGTTTGCCGGTGCCCGTAAAATAAGTACGCGTGGTGGTCTGACTCTTGGTCAAAACCCTGGCTTCTTTCCGCGCAATTTTAACTCCTCTCAATAATTAGGTCTCCTAGTGAGGTTTCCCTATAAACATAGTTGATTATTTTCTGACACATTACCTTTACACTTGATATTTACCATCATCGTAAAAAAAAATTTGTTTACATGTTGACGACCATTTTGTAACTACGTATAGACTAGCTCCTCTGAAGGCTTCGACTTTCTCTACTCTCTAACTTTAATCTAATTTTTCGTACCGATCAAACTTACAAAACAACCCAAAATATGATAATATTCCGCAAAATTTTTAGACAGATTATTAGTTAAATTATTAGGTACATTTACGTACTTGTTAGTAATGTTTCTGTTGGAAATTTTTGGACAAATTATTAGTTAAATTATTTTGTAAATTTGAAAATCAATTTTCTAATATTTGAATTTTATGTTTAATAGTTATATCTTTTGATAAAAGTATTTAGAGATATATTTTTTTATTTGAAAACGTATATTTTCATTCAAGTTGGTTGGCTCTCTTTTTACGTACCCACGCCCATTCTAAGTTGTGATACGAGGACGCCAACTAAGAGAGACATGTGAACACTTCAAAAGCTAATCTGCTCTGCATAACCGTTCCTAGAGAGAAAGAAACAGAGATCGAGATCTATATTTTTTTTGTTTATTTGTTTTTCTGTTTCCTTTTTTATGTCGATATCTCTGATCACCAACAATGGAGGGAAAAGGTAACCCATCTATACATATGGCACTACTAATTCAACTCTCAATTTCAGAAACAGAGATGAAAATCTAAATCCCATCAACGGAATCATCGTTATGAATGGAAATCACAAAGAGGGTATTCCAGATAAGATCAAATCATGAGCAAGAAATCAACAACAGGGAGTTCACTCAGTGATCCTTATTTCATGAGTTTGGTCTATTAATGATGCGGTTGATTTAATATAGTTTCATCTGATTCCTTGCATTTTTAGTTTCTCTCTAATTTTTTCATGGGTGTTGAATACACATTGCTTATATACCATCTTCATCTCAACCGTTGGATCTAGGGTTTATTCTCACTCAATCACTTCATCGTCTTCTTGGTCTCAATACGTGATGGTGTTTGGTTTCAATTTGGTGGTGTGATGGTGGTGTTGGTGATAGGATCTGGTGGTGTTTTAAGTGGTAGTGGTGGTGGTGGCGGGGTCTATGACACAGTGGTGGTGTGGTGGTGATGGTGTGAAGTTATGAAGAAGATGGATGTGTTTTATGATGATGGTAGTGGTGGTGGTGTATTTTGTGGTGTTTTTGTGGCGGTGGTAGTGGTGCGAAGAGAGGCATAAGAAGGATGTATCCCTATTTAACCTATATATTATTAGTATAATAAAGGTTATGATTCTTTGTTGGTCTTTAGGGCATGTTTTGTTGGTCTTTAGGACCTTTTGTTATTTCCGTTTAATTCAGGGTCGAGTGTTTTGATCATAGACCACTATTGGAAGTTTCTTCATCAACGTTCAACTCTCTCTACCGATGTACCGGAATCAGAGGCGCTAACCGGAGATCTGCACGTCACGGTTGACGGCGAGAAGAGAAGAACGTGAAAGAAGCATCAGTCATAAAACTACCCTTAGATGGTTAGTGGTGGATGTACCAGAAGAAGCCCACCAGCTAGATCAGGCAGCTCTAGAGGCACCCAAGTGGGCATAAGTTGTCTTGTTTGTCCGACTTTGATTGTGTCTTTGTTTATTTAAACTTCATGTCTTCATGATGTAATTCTCATTAGCCTTTTGGCCTTTAAATGAAGTTTGATTTCAAAAAAAAAAAAAAAACTAAGAGAGACATGAGATTTCCCTAGCCTAAGCCCTAAGGCATGGTTGGCTGTCCTCGGAGAGCTATTTTCCCTCGTTAAAAGGAATGGTGAGGCATCATAAAAAAGTGATATTCCTTTTAGTAGTTGCATCTCACTTGAATTGATTAATATTTTCAAAGTACTCATTACTTATGGAATCAAAAATCAAGAGTACCAGCCATTAGTAAAAATATGCTTCCAATTAGCTAGAAATGGTTTGATGATTTAGGGAAGAGATGATGATGATGCTGGTGGTTATGGGTCTAAAATTTTCTAAGAGTTCAAAGCAGAAAAAAATGGAAATTAAGCCTCCATTTACGTCCCTGGTTTTGACCCACAAGACACACCGGACACACAGGCTACTTTTCCGACGACCACCGGACACACCCTTATCCTAAAGATCGCAGCCAAACCGTTCCACCGCTAACGCCATTGCACTGAATCTCCATTCAGGTATAGCGCCGACCGGTTAACTGAGTGCATCGATAGGACGCCGTGTGTTGGGTCTCTAGTCGGAGAAGGGTGGTTCTCAACTAAGTCCCGGCAGCAATTCCTACCCTGGAGATCGCAGGAAACCAAGCCACCGCTACTGCCATTGCACTGAATCTTAGATTCTGGTATAGCGCCGCTTGGTGACCTGAGTTGTATCAATAGGGGGTACCGTCTCACCGGTCTTAGTTGCCGACCACCATGAACGGAAAAACTATAAAAATAGAACATAAACGTTATCTTCTCTCTCGGTCTAGGAATGGCAGATGTGGTATTTCTGAGCTAGGTTTTTTTAGAGAATGGTGCATTGATCTTCCTGCCCCTGGGATAGATAGCTTATCCATATTCTTAATGGATATGGCTAAAGACAGAGATAGGAATATTCATGATAGAAAGATGTCTAGATTTAGAGATGGTTCTTCTCTGTGGTTGTGGGAAAGTATGGTTAACCAGAAAGGGGAGTTCATTTGGGCTCATAGGGTAGGGGAAGGCAATAACAGTAAAAAATCGATCTGTATCCCAATAGGGGCTAAAGCCGGTGGGTGGAAGACTATGGCGGCGGAATTAAAGGCCTTGGTGGAGTCCGGCGTTCAGGCCAAGAGGGTGGATCCTGATATCATAGGGAAGAGGGTCACTCCCTCCATTCCTTTTTCTAGGATTCATCTGGGGACTAGGGAAACAATCAATAAGGTCTATTCCAGCAATAGATTTGACGCCTTAGGGACTTTCGAGGCGGAAGTGCAACCGATGACGGCATCCGCAGCCGGAGAGGTCAGGCGTGTTCCAACGGGTAGGAATATGAAAGGACTTGAGAGGACACCAGCCTATAAAGCTCAAAGCCAGAAAGGAGGTAGGTACCACAAACCTTTCACTTCCTTTACACCTCTAAACCCCTCGACCGCATCTTCTCCTTCTTCCTCTAACCCTCTAATGGCCTCGTCTGAGATTCACTTAGTGGACTGGTCTAAAACCATGGTTGTGTCGGTTGAATGCCATGATAGTATGTGGAAGGATGTACATGAGGTTGTCAAGAACATCATTGGGTCGACGGACTTCGTCATACGTCCGTTTACTGATGAAGACGATATCATATGGTCCAAATCCTCCTTGGAGGTCCTGAAGGAAGTTAGGTCGGTACTGCACCCCTTCGCTAGGGGTTCGATATACTTCAGGCCTTGGTCACCGGACTGCAACTCGGTGATTATCACCCAACAGCTGGTGGAGGTTCGTATGTATGGTATTCCGTTTAACCTTTGGAACGGAAGCATTTTCTCTGACCTGGTAGCAGACCTAGGGGAAGTTGTTGAGATTGGGGAGGATACTCTGTTTCTCAAAAATCTCAAATATGCTTCAGTAAATGTGGAAGTTAAGAATGGAACAAAGTTGGCTGAACGGAAAGTACTGCTAGTGGATGGAGTTGGTTATAACATCGACTTCAAGTCAATCACCATCTGTGAGAAGCATGAGAGCTTTAGGCCTCACCGGGAGACGGCGACCTTAACGGTAGTTTCACCTTCGGCGACTGGTCAACCGGCCATGGAGAAGAAAGATGGGAACGACAGGGTCTGTAACGAAGGACGACCGGTAGGTGGAAGCGACAACGTTGGTGGGGTGGCAGTAGACATACAGACTGGTACGGATGCAGAGGAGACAGTACCACCTCTCGTCAGAGACCCTAGAAAAGGTAAAGAGCGGGAAGGAATGGTCACCCAACTGGACCCAGATGAAATTTCAAAAAAGTTGGCAGGAATGAGGGACATGATCGGTATTGAAATTCGTCAAGAAATGGTCAAAGCTATGACTGACTTGGTGAATAGCGCTAACAAATGGGCAAAGGGCATTACTTATGTCAGGAAAAGGAAAGGTACGTCCCGGTCGCCTCCTAAGCCAAAGGAAGGCCCCAAGAAGAAGGTGGTGCGCAAACCCTCTGGAATTAAGATAGGCAGTAAGGGTGTGGAATCAAAAGCTGAAACTAAGGAGGATATGTCTGCTAAAAAATTTGTTCATATGAACGAAGATGAGCGTATGGAGCATCTTCTTCAAACAGGTGCTAGTTTGGGTTTCTCAGGAGGTGAAGAGTATGAGAGGGTGATTCATATCCTTCAGGCTGAGAATATTGAGGTGGGCGGGAAAGGTACAGGCAACCTTGCTGGAGAGGAAGACGCCATGGTAGTGGAACCAATCTCGGTCATTGTTCCGCCTTCGAGTCAAGTGAAAGAGTGTAAAGAGATCGTGCCGTATGTGGGTACGAAAGTGCAGGATGCAGCTGAAGGATCGAGTGGTCGGAAAGGGAAGAAGAAAAAGTCAAGCTGTGAGCTGAAGAAACTCCATTGGGGCTTGGCTGATAAGAAGAGGAAGTCCAAGAAGGCCAAGAAGAATTCAGATGCAGGGGATGCTGATTATCAATGCCTCTGAATATTCTCAGCTGGAACGTCAGGGGGCTTGGGAAGCCCGGCAAGAAGTTAGCAGTACGTAGATTAGTTAGGAAGCATGAGATTTCAGTTTTATGTATTCAGGAGTCGAAAGTCAGTGATTTTCCTCCTTCTTTGTTTCGTAGTTTATGGGGTTCCAATGTTTGTGGGTGGGATGGGATTCCCTCTGAGGGGGCCTCAGGGGGCATTTTGTGTCTATGGGACTCACTTGCTCTGACAGTTTGTGATGTACTGAAAGGCAAGTATAGCATCTCTTTTTTGTTCAAGAATCTTAATGATAATTTTGAATGGGTGTTTACTGGTGTGTATGGCCCCTGTGTTAATTCTATGAGGAAAGATATGTGGAGTGAATTAGATTTAGTGGCAGCAACATGGGACAAGCCTTGGTGCATAGGGGGAGACTTTAATGTTATCAGATTCATCCATGAGAAAAGAGGGAACTGCACTGTTACACCTGCTATGAGGGATTTTGGGGAGTGGGTTGACAGAAACAATCTGCTCGACCTGCCTAAACAAGGAATGGAATTTACTTGGTCGAATAACCAAGAGGATCCAGTGATGTGTGTCTTGGATAGATTTCTAATTAATGGGATATGGGAAGATAAGTTTCCTGGGGTAGAGCAGATTGTACTACCCAGGCTTACTTCTGACCATGCTCCTATCCTTCTTAGAGCTGAAATTGATCAATCAAACCCCCCCCCCCCTTTTCGTTTGGAAGATGTGTGGATGCTTGATAAGGATTTTAAGGATAATATTGCTACCTGGTGGGAGGAATCCCCTACAGGCAGCTCAGCTGGTCATACTTTATGGATTAAGTTCCAATTCTTAAAGGACAAGCTAAAAACTTGGTCGAGGGAGAAATTCAGAAGCTTTGCAAAGAGTTTCAATGATCTCCAGAAAGCAATACAAGAGTTGGATGAAAAGGAGGAAAGCCAGAGCTTGTCCCATCTAGAACTAACTTCCAAAAACTGCCTGAAAGCCGAGATGGACAAATTGTTAAGCCTTGAGGAGATTAGCATGAGACAAAAATCTAGGACCCAATGGTTGAAGGCAGGAGACAGGAACACATCTTATTTTCATAAAATCATCAACTGTAGGAGAAGACAGAATCGGATTAGTGTCATTATGAAGGAGGATGTGGCAATCTCAGAAGAAGAGGAGATTAGTCAAGAGGCCATCTCTTACTTTAGTAAACTGTATGAAGAACCTCGACTTTGGCGCCCAGGGTTAAATAACATGCACCTTCCTTCCTTGTCTGGTATAGAGGCTGAGCTATTAGAAGCTGATATAACAGAGGAGGAAGTGTTGAATGCAATTAAGGACATGGCTAAGGATAAGGCGCCTGGGTCGGATGGTTTCCCTATCTCTTTTTTCGTCAGGGTGTGGGATATCATCAAGTCATCATTCATGGAGATGATTGCTGAATTCTCAGAAGGGGCTCTCTTCCATTGGAGGTTAAACCACACTTTCATAGTTCTCATCCCTAAAACTCAAAATAGCTCTAGATTCCAGGAGTACAGACCTATCAGTTTAGTAGGGGAGCATATAAGATTGTGGCGAAAGTATTGGCTATGAGGCTGGCAGGAGTTATGGGAAGCCTAATTTCTCCTTTTCAAGGGGCTTTTGTGAGTGGTAGGCAGATCTTAGATGGAGTACTGATAGCTAATGAACTAATCGATTCAAGAAGGAAAGAGAAGTCTAAGGGCTTAGTTGTAAAAGCTGACTTAGAAAAGGCCTATGATAGGATTAGTTGGGATTTCCTGTATCAGGCTATGGAACGGATGGGGTTTGGTTATAAATGGAGGAGTTGGATATACTCGTGCATTTCTACGGCCACCTTCTCAGTTCTGATCAATGGAAGACCGTCGGAGGTGTTTCAAAGCTCAAGGGGCATCAGACAAGGGGACCCTCTTTCCCCTTTACTATTCTTACTGGTAGCAGAAGTGCTGAGCCAATGTCTCCAGAGGCGGGGAAGAGGAACTGGATTAAAGGTTTCAGAGCAGCTGCGAATGGTGATGAGATTAATCACCTCCAGTTTGCAGATGATACCTTATTCTTCATTGAAGAGGATGCTAACCAACTGAGGAGACTGAGGGATATACTTATTTGGTATGAGATAGCATCGGGGCTCAAGGTAAATATGCAAAAGTCTTTCATTTATAGTGCTACTAAGGTAGGGGAAGATAACATGAATCAGGATATGATCAAGGAGTTCAGATGCCAGGTGGGATCTCTTCCCACCACCTACCTGGGATTACCTCTGGGCGAGAGATACAAGTCTAAGAAATTGTGGGACCCTGTCTTGGAGAGGGTTAACAAAAGGTTAGCTGCCTGGAAGGGGCACTTGCTATCAAAAGGGGGTAAAATCACTTTGCTAAAATCAGTCCTTCAGGCTCTGCCCACCTATTACCTGTCCCTGTTCTCTACACCCAAAGGTGTGCTGAAGGCTATTGATAGTAAAATGTGCTCTTTCCTCTGGAACACAACTATGGGTGGTAAGAGCATGCACTGGGTGAACTGGAATCAGGTTCGTACAAGCAGAAGCAAGGGAGGTATGGGGGTAAAAAACTTAGAATATATGAATAAAGCCCTCCTCACTAAGTGGCTATGGAGGATGGATCAGGAGAGAAATCAGCTGTGGCAGAGGGTTATTTCTAGTAAGTATGGCAAGAGCAGTGACCTTTGGGTAAGAAAATGCAAGAATACAACTTTTGGATGTGGAGTTTGGAAAGGCATCATAGCTCATCTGAAGGATTATCATAATATTACTAAATGGGTCCTGGGGGATGGTATGAAAATTCAATTTTGGACGGACAATTGGATTGGTTCGAGTAGCTTAAGCATAAGCTTCCCTGATGTCTTCAGGCTGGCAGTTAGGCCAATGGCTACTGTGGCAGAAATGTTCAACACTGCTAGTGATACTTGGGATATTGTTATCAGGAGAAACCTAAACGACTGGGAGATGCAGCAATATGTCCACTTGCTGCAAATCCTTCAAGAAGCAAAACTCTCGGATGAGCTGGATACTCGAGTGTGGAGTAACGCGGAGAATGAGCCCCTCTCAGTTGCCAACTGTTACAAGAGGCTGGATATAGATGGCATCCTCCTGGAGCCTTGTATCTCTAAATCAGCTTGGATCAAGGCCCTGCCACCAAGAGTAGGATTCTTTGTGTGGGCTATCCTAGTTCGCAAAGTCCCCACAGTGGATGCTTTGAAAAGAAGGGGATTTCAAATCCCAAATAGATGCATTTTATGCAAGGACGAGGAAGAATCGGCTGATCACCTATTCCTTCATTGTAAGGTGGCAGCCAGCATCTGGAATTACTTTGCTAAGTTGATGGCAACCCAGTGGTGCCATCCTGAGTCCATCAATAATATGATAACTCAGTGGGACGGTCTGTCCAAGAGGAAGCATAGAAGGGAGGTCTGGCAATTAGTCCCAGCCGCGATTGTTTGGAGTATCTGGTATGACAGAAACAACAAGATCTTCAAGGAAAAGAACCTAAACTCAGTCGTGGACATTGAAGATGTCAAGGGTGTCATTTATTCTTGGGTCAGGAGAATTGAAAAATTTAAGAATGTTTCTTATATAGATGTAGTAGTTAATTGGGAGGCCTGGATGTCGTGAAACATCACATATAAGCCTCCCTCTCCCTTGTACATATTTCTCTTTTTTCTATATATATTCATTCTAATTTTCAAAAAAAAAACCCACAAGAACTTCTTCATACTTAACTGTCTGGGCTGACAAAATTACAGAGGAACCAAGCGGAAAGTTTCAACGTTCGAAAATTGAAGAGCCTCTATTAAAAAGGAATAGTGTACATTGCGTCAAGCCGGATCCATGATCTGATCCTACATATATCTAGATCTGAGCTAGAAGGATAAAAATGACCACCGAAATTATAATTTTAAGAATAAACATAAATAATCATACAAGGAAGAGCACGGTGAAATGGATGCACTTCTGGTTTCCTAATCGAGAAGTGCTAACCTCTGATACCTGCAAATCGAATGGAAACGAGAGTTAACTTGAAAGACAAATAAAGGAATCACAGGACCAAAAGAATTTCAGTTTTAGAGGCGGAAGTTCAAGTTTTTAAGATTTGGAATGGTGGAACAGTGAAGTAGTCTAGGGGATACAAGAAAGAGTTGTTTTGAACTAGGGTATGTCTTAAAATCTAACTCTTTGCCTGGGCTACGAAACAAGTTAGTTTTAGCCCTCTATTAGGCAGCTAACAATAAATAGTGATAGTACTGACTCGTAAGGTTCCTAAAGTGTCGCATACCAACGTCATCCTACTTTTTCGACCTGACCTATGAAGGTAGCCACTAGACAGTAAATGGTTCGAATAGGCATTGCTGGTAGGTAATTTAACCTTTTGCTTCTATGACTTTAGATTGCTATCTAGATTCTAGATGATATTGAGCATTGCTATGTATCTTCTACAATGCCAAGGGCAGCTGCAAACTTGCAAATGCTACTGCTCTTTGAAACAGCAAACTCATACCTGGATGTCGTTATTCTTCCATCTTGTCAGGAACAGCTGAAAGTATGCAATTACACCAACCAAGTCTGGATTGAGTCAGACATCTCCGGAGGGTGTGACCTAAATGGAGCATACTTGCCATTTACATAGTTTCCGAATAGCTTATACAAATTGGATGACTCTCGCTATGAGCAATTCCTACCTGAAACAAGAAATTAATAAATGCATATTTTCAGTTACTTGTCTCACTAATTCTACCTAATAAAGGAAAGAAAACGTTCCTGAGAATTCTCTAAGAAGTGGAAATCATTACTAGAAGTCCGAACTAACATACCTTTTGTCTTATTAACAGAAGATGTATCCTTTGAGTGTATGGCATTGATCAAGGTCTCAGAAACCGTTCTATCGAGAGTGAATCCGTTGTCCATCATCTCGTCCCACATCCTACAAGCCATCGAAAGCTTTTGTTCCCGTATAAGGCCTCCGATGATCAATTTATAGGTCACCTCGTCCGGATGGCAGCCACTATTTCTCATGTCCTCGTATAGATCCATTGCTTCACTTGTCCTAAATGCTTTGCAGAGCCCATTTATAAGGGCATTATACGAAACTACATCAAGGGTAATCCCCTTGTCAACCATGTCAAGAAAAAAGCTTCGGGCGAGCTGAACTCTTTCAGTCTTGCATAGCTGATCAATCATTGTAGTATACATAGTTAGATCAGGATTTAGACCCATCCCTAACATTCGGTCAAAGAGTTCCTCCGCTAAATCACCTTGGCCCTCTCTAAAGAACGCATTAATGAGAATCGTAAAGGTTACAACATCTGGTATGACTCCTTTCTCACCCATCTCTTCAAATAGTCTATAGGCCCTATTGGTCCGTCGAGCCCTACAAAATGCACTTATTATAGTGTTGAACGATACAATATCACATAAACCTCTACCTGCCATTGTATTTACCATAAAAAAGTATGCTTTGTCTGGACGATTAGCTTTGCAATGACCCTTAAGAAGTTGGTTGTAGCTATAGTTATCAGGCTTTATACCACACTTCTCCATTTTCTCTATCAACTTCTCTGCCTCCTTCAACATTAACTCATCACAACAGTAATTCAATAGTATGTTGTAAGTCACCAAATCTGGTTCACAACCATTTCTGCTCATAAATGACTTGATCACTTGAGCTTTATCAACCCTACCAGCCCGACAAAAACCATTAATAAGTGCATTGTAAACTGAACTGCTCAAATTTACTCTTTGCTTCATTATTCCTACAGTGAGCTCATAAGCCAAATCAACCTTTCCTCGTTTACACAAACCAAAAACCACTGCTCCACATGCTACACCATCTGGAGTTATTCCCTTTCCGACCATTTCATGCCAAAGCTCAACCGCAGAGTCAAAACTCCCAATTTTACACAACCCATTTAGGACTGTGCTATACGTAACGACATCAGGGTATCTTCCCTTACCAAACATTGTCTGCATCACCTCTAGAGCTTTTTCCATTCGATTCTCCTTGCACAAGAGATTTAGATATATATTGTAAGCCCACATATCAGGGGCCAAACCAAGTTTCTCCATGTCTTTAAGAAGTCTGTCGACCGAACTGAGATCCTTCACCTGACAAAGAGCGGAGATGAACCTCGAATACGTGAACGAATTCAAAGAGAAACCCAGCACGACCATTTTACTATAGTAAGACTCAGCTAAATCAAAGCGCTCGTCTTTAATCAAGACTCCGACAAATCTATTGTAATCAACACTAAACACCCGGCAATCGGATCCCATCATCTCATTGAATGTCTGGATTGCAAGGTTGACCATACCAGCTCTACAATAACCAGATATAAGAACCCGGTATATATCTCGATGCATTATAAAGCCGTCATCCCTTATTCTCTGCAAAAACTGCGATAACTTATCGAAATTGCGATCTTTAAGAAGCAAACATATCATGGATTTGTTAGTAAAGTAGTCATGCTCAAAACCCAATTGGGATTCAGCCCAGTTATAAAAACAAAGGCCAATTTCTGAATCAGAGAGTGCTTTAAGGACCTGATCAACAATGTAGGTATTTAACTCCAATTTAAACTTCTCCAAATCGATCTCTACCACGTCAGACCATTGTTCATACTGACCAAGGGTTTTGCAAATTTTAAATGCACATTTTATAAAAGGAGCTTTGATACTTGTTTCCAAGAAGTTTGAGATTTGGGTTTCTTCCTTCTTAGGGAATTGAAATGAGATATCTTTCTTGTTCATACTTGAATTAGAAGATGAGCTAAACTTTGAATTCATATTCAGTGAGCTTTTTCTATTGATGAAAGTACAGAAAGATCTGAGCTTGTGTTTAAATGAGAATTTGTAAAATCTTACCACCATAACATTGCAAAAATCGAAGCTTTTCATAGCTACCCATTTCATCTGACTACATAATCATCTGGGGCTTTCTCTATTTTTTTTCTTCTTCTTCTTCATAGGAATTTCATCGAACAAGTTACCTGCAACTCTGAATCGAAGAATCTTACCAACAAATGTGGATTTAGAGAATACCCATCCAATTCAAGACAAACCCAAACTAGGGTTTTAGAGGGTTTATCAATGAAATCAAAGAATGAAACAATAACGGATGATATTCACAGGAGTAGTGTCTTTTAAGTAAATGAGGAAAACAAACTGATCTCTCGTTGTCTCTCTTCTCCTGTAAATAAATATACATAATGGTTAAACTCGAAGAAGCAATAAAATGATTTATGATTTGAGGTTTCGGTTGGTCTATAGGCACTCCGCCTAATTGCCCTCACACCCTCACTCTTGGCACTTTTCGTGGGTCAGTCCGAGCCTCACGAAGAGGGCCCGGCAGTAGCATGGCTGAGAAAACACAGGTCCAGTGTGAAATTTTGTTGGTGGCCCTCAGATAACGTAAGACAAAAAATAATTTTTTATACGTATCATACTAAACAAAAGTTTTCAATTTCGTTACATAATTTTTACTTTATATTTTAGATGAATGTGAATGATATAGTAATTAACTATGTATTTAGTATAGTCATTTGGGGCTTCAAAGCACGGGCGTTGGGTGAGGGGTGTGAGCGGTGCGGTCGCACCGGGCCCCCTTCTCCCTAGGAACCCCTTCCCTGAAATATTTAAAACAAGAATTACTTATACCTTGGCACATGCCAATGTGGGTAGCCCCGTTGGCTCCAATCTGGGAGCCCCACCCTCCCAGGCTCTATCCTGTCCGGCTGGTTCTCTCTCTCTCCGACCACCTCCGGTCTGCTCTCTCTCTCTCCGACCACCTCCGGTCTACTCTCTCTCTCTCCGACCACCTCCGGTTTGCTCTCTCTCCTCTCTCTATCTCTCTCTCTCTTCTTTGTCTCTCTCTTCTCACTCTAAGTTCCGGCGAAGGGAATGGTCCCTTCATCGGTCTGATTTTTCAGACGAGGGTTTCGGCAAAGGGAGGCCCCCTCCGCGGGAACCATGAAAAAGAGAAAAAAAGAAAAAGAAAGACATGAAAGATAGGGAGATAGATGACCAGAGTTGTTGTCTCAGGAATTAATGGTCGCCAGAGTTGATGGTGGTGAGAAGGAATAAGAAAATCAAAACATAAGAAGTGAGTAGTGTTTGGAGGAAACAAAAAAAATTGTTTCCTCCCGAAACTTTCTTCCCCGCAAAATATCTTTATTTTCCCGAAACATCCACCTAAGGTTGTAAGTATCCTTACTTGCAGATTACTAAAGCCACAGAATTTGGCCTGGGGTCAGTTTGACTCGGTTAAGCAGGTCTATTAGTAGCCTCTTTTTAAATAGGCTTATTTCTCAAATAGCCCCCAATTTTGTGACAAACTTCCTGCCTAGTCCCTCACTTTATCAAAAATACTCAGATGACCTTTTTTTAGTTACCGTTATAACTCTGTTAACTAGTCATCACTTCTATCTCCTCCATCTCATCTCCTCTCTCTGCCACCTCATCTTCTCGCCACCTCATCGTCTTTACCGGCGAAGGTCGCCTACCGGCCAATTTTCCCGCCGGCGACCTTCAAACATAAAAAAAAAGAATTTCCTCTCTTTAATTTTTTTTTTTTAAACCTCACCTCTCTCTCTAGAGGGTCTGAAAACAGACCTTCAATGGCCTGCGAACAGACCTTAAGGCCATGTTTGGCACGCAGGAATCGCGTGGGAATGGAATGTGATTCCTGGGAATCACATTCCCGACTATTGTTTGGCTCGCGGGAATGCAGGGGGAATCCTATTCCTGGAGGAATGGGATTCCCCCGAAATGGGGTAATAGCAAACCCAGGGAGGGGGGTGGGTTTGTGATTCCCATTCCCGGGAATGATTTCATTTAATATTTTTGGACAAAATAGTCCTTGATAAAATATTAGAATTCTCATAATATTTTTACTAAAAAAATTTAAAAATCTAGGGTTTCAACTACCACCATACCAAACACTCTTTCTCTCTCCCACCCCCTCTCTCGCTCAAACGTAACTCTCTCTCCATATCTCTAGTTTTTTTTTTCTTCTCTCTTGCTCTTTGTTCGTTAAAAATCAATTTCATAACGTTTAAAAAAATTAGTCGAGACCTTATTTATTTTAAATAAATCTTTAAATACAACTTAAATTAGTGTATTACGTTATTATTTCATATCTATAAATTTGAATAGACAATACTATTTAAAATATATATAACAAAGTTGACTTATAATTTATGTAGTTTGAGTAAAAGGATATAACAGGACTTTCGTAAAATTTACATTCCTATTCCTACACAAACCAAACAACAAGTTAGGAATCCATCGGGAATGGAATTCCTATTCCTGGTTGAACCAAACATTAAACCAAAATAATCTGATTCCCAGGAATCGCATTACGGGAATGTGATTCCCGGGAATGACATTCCATTCCCGCGCGCCAAACATGGCCTAAATGGTCTGTTCGCAGACCCTAGATCTGGTGAACCTGATCTAGAGAGAGAGAGGTGAGGTGTTAAAAAAAAAATTGAGAGAAAGAGGATAGAGGAAATTTTTAATTTTTTTTTTTTATGTTTGAAGGTCGCCGGCACCTTCGCCGGTGAAGACGATGAGGTGGCAGAGAGAGGACAGGAGATGGAGGAGAGAGAAGTGATGACTAGTTAACGGAGTTATAACGGTAACTGAAAAAATGGGCTATCTGGGTATTTTTGATAAATTAGGGGGCTAGGCAGGAAGCTGGTCACAAAGTTAGTGGCTATTTGGGACGTAACCCTTTTAAATATTAGTTGCTTTGTAAATACTCTTATATTGATATATATATATTGATATCACTCTCACTAGAATTGCATAAAGAATGACATTCATGCTGCCTCAAAAATCAACCTTGATATTCAACCAATTTCAAAGAAAGGATCTAGTGAGTGACAATATCCAATAATACCAGTTTGGGTCTAAAAAACAAATTCAACTACATTATACACTAATTTACACCAAATTCATTCCTCATTTCAAAGCAAGCTGTTTGAGTACTTGTCTGGCTCTTTCTTTCATTCTTGAGGCAAAAGCAAGCAATTTGGAGTACTCATCTTGCTCTGTCCTTTTCTGCTCTGACGTTTTACTCTTTTCGGTACTCAATTATGATTAGAAACATAAAGAATATCGTAAACTCAATAATCTTACCATTTAATTCATACGCGAACTAAACTTAATTTCTAAAACTATTCATCATCTGCTATGAAGTTGGGCTGCTCAGCTTGGCAAAGATACTCGTCACAAACTGAAGCTGATCCCCAGTCTTTACGGAGTCTTAATATGTCTTCTGTAAATGTCGATCCTGATGCTCCAATGAATGCACTAGCCATAGCACAGATGGTCTTATCTAACATAGCTTCAACCTTTAAATAAACAAAATGAACCATTAGTAAAATCTTACTTTGTGACTCTCCTACGAGAATCTTTACCGAGAACCGAAGGAAAAGTTGAATAATACAATATTGGTGTGTGAGTCCACCATACCCTTTTACGGGTTGGATTTGTTTATGTAACAGTCATAAAAGGTGATATGTTTCCATTTAGAAAAGTATCTTCTATCTGATCAGAAAACGATAGCTCACCTGAGAATCTCCCTCGAGGCCATGTCTGTATAGCAAAGCATCCCATTTTTCAGCAGAATTTCGAGCTGGTCGTTTAACCAGTGGTATAACCTTTCCGTTCACCATGATTAGTGATTGTAGAAGATCAGTTTCACTTTCCGCTGCATCGGTCGAGAGATAGATGACTGGTGCATTGGCCCTTTCTGCCACTCTAGTAATACAATCTGCTGCTTGTGGAATGGGGAAAAAACAACTTGGCTTTTTCGCATTGCTGGATAAAGATTCATGTATTATTTAAGAGGTAGTGAGGGGAATAATATAAGTACTGATTTGCATATTTATCGGTATTACCACAGCGTCAAACCTTGCAAACAAGGGTATGGTCAGTTATGTGATCTTCCCAAGTTATCTCTCGTATAAATTTTATCATAGACAATGCTGAAGTCATTTTCTACTAAGGGTACGTTTTATATTTAACATATCCATATCCTGACAGTCCTAGCTAAAATACAAAATTTAACTCTCCCTTATCCTCAAATGATCTAACTCATAGTATTGCTCCGTTCTCCAACACAATGCATCAATTCCATTTTTTTCTTAACATCGGACTATCAGAGAGTTTTTTTTTTCTTCGTATAGATCATGCACAATCAGTTTCACAAATTAGACGTATTAAGTTTCAGAGACATGTATATAGCCCTGCCTCCACAACTAGTACATTGCTAGTTTGCCACTATCCGAGAGTTCAATATAGTCATATTCTTAAGAGTTTTAAGAGAAGGGTTTATTCCTACTTCCTAAAGTCAAGGTTTAGACAGATTTCTCTCCTCTTGTATCATATTATCTGAAAGAAGTCAAAGAACATAATTCAACTTTTGTAATAAATCCTTTTCGCTTCAGTTTACTTCAATCCATAAATTTTAACTCCACAAAATGGATTATAACAGTAGTTGGTATGGAATTTCTATCGGATCTTATGCAGATCTAATTCTCTCTTTTTCATGTCTTTTCTTATAACTTATGAATGGTATAAGCTACCTTACCTGCTTCAAAGCAGATTTCCAACAGAGAAATTTTCTTATATCAATGCCAATTTTTTTTTTTTTTCTTATATGACACTAAAAGCATTAGAAATAGAACAAAAGTACATAAATAGCAGGAGGATTGCAAAAATACATACCAGAACTTCAGAAATCCATGTCGACGGAAATGGAGGGCAATAAAGTTCTTTCCTAGAAAAGTCTGAATAAAGCGTTGGGCTGTGAGCATAATAAGCCGACTTGGTTCAATCAAAGTCTTGCATTTGTGAGCAAGTGGACCACCTGGCTGCATGACCCATTCTTGCTCTACATCCGCATAAAACACATCTCCAATTGCAAGTACCTCGTCATTAGAAGTGAATTTTGCTGTAACATCTTCAACTGTCTTTTTACTCGGTTTCTTGATATCCTCAACCCAAGCAGGTTCAAGCTTGTTCATTGTGAGCCCCAATGACTTTAACTTCTTAACACGTTCTTCGTCCATATAACAAGGCTGAGGCAATGAAACATAACAAATAAACCTATCTATGTGCATATGATTCTTCTTCGATTCAGAAAACTCCTCAAAGGTAACTACAACTTTTCTCCCGAAGCATTTATTGATGTGATCAATATCAAGTACCCTATTGTACTGGTAATCAACTTTAGAGCTCGGAATAACTAAAATCCGATCAAGAAGTGCTGCAAAGAACATGTGTTTCTCCAAGCAAATTAGATGATTAGACATTTGCCCTGACACACAAATCGCAAACAAATACATATTCGACTTAGGGTTCCAATCAATTGTTCGCCTTTCGCCAATATGACCCACTTTCCTACACCTATCAATACCATAACCACTGATCCCAGAAGATACTGCATTGTCATCTAACAACTCAGACAAGTTTCCTACTTTATGAGAAGACAACAGAGCTTGTTGAATCTCTTTATTAAACCTAATTTGATTAAGAACTTGAGATCTGATATATTCCAACGACTCCTCACTTGATAAAGAATTGATTGTATTCAAATTGGAAGTCGAATTCGAATTATCAGAAGGCAAAGTATGATTTTTCATTAAATTTGATGTAGAAGTGATTGATGTACGATTCCATAAATTTAAAAGCCCTAATTGTTGTTCTCTTAACAAATATAAAGCTCGTAATTCAGCTTCACGCATTCCATTAGAATCATCGATTTTGATACTACGAAACAAACTTCCAACATCTACTGAGAAATAAAGAGGAATTAAGAAAATAGGAAGAAGGCAGATGACGAACAAGTAGTACCTCTTACTGAAACGGAAACGCTGACAAATTCTGTTTTGAAGTTCGCCAATTTCAAAACTTGATCTAGGGATCTTTCTCTCGTGTGAATCAATTAGGTTTTCTCGATCTTCCTCTTCATCGGAGGATTCTCGTTCCATTTCTCTCACCAATTAAAATGCTACCACTTCCCAATTTGTGATGAAACTTAAAGAAGGTGAGATCGAAGAGATCTAGGTGAGTTTCTTCAAATTAGGGTTTTCAAAGGTCGGGGGAATGTGTGGAAGGAGATGAAGGAATCTGAATTTAAAAGAAACTCCTCTTTTTTTTTTAGAGAGAGAGAGAGAGAGAGAAACTATAGAGAGAGAGAGTGAGAGAAGAAGACAAGTGAAGCGTAAAAAGAAAGAGAAAGGCCGCGGGGGAGAGATTTTGTTTGGTGTGATGGTGGACGAACAAGACCTTCCAACGTCCTAACCAAACCACCATAATTAAAGGTAGCCAATACGTGGACAACTGAATTTTTTATGTGCACAACTGAGTACGAGGTGGAAAAATAATTAAGTCTTTCTATTGGGGAAACCAAAAACTTCTCTCGGCTCTCTCTAAATCTCCATGTACACCAGCCCCTACATTTTCTCTTTCTTACTCTCTTTTATTTGTCCTCTCTCTAATTAAACCAGTTTTCAATTTTAAAATCAAACTTAACCTATTGCTTCTCTATTCTCATCACTTACCACCCAAAACCAAGAAGGTATTATCTTCATCTACTTTCTCTCTCTAAAAACAAGTAGGCAAGAGGATATGGTAATGGTGGAGTGATTCCAGAGACCTTGAGGTTGCTACTGCTATCCAATTGAAATTTGGGATTTTTTCTCAACACGATCTTCAAATTTCGAGGGAAGTATAGAAGACAAAGCCAAAAAGCCCTAAACTTAAAACCAAGATCTTGAAGATCTTCCACCTTATTAGATAAAAGAAACCCTAAAACATGAAGTAGAGGATGAAAACTAAGAAATGTACAGTTGGAACTCCAAAGCTATTTTCCAAAAATTAAGGAATTCCTTCCAATGATTACTAACAATAACTTATTAGATCAAAGAAAAACATATCAGATTCTTTACTATGAAACACTTTTTTTTCTTCATTTTTCTAGGGTTTTGACTAAATGTGCAGTATAGTGGAAGAAAGTATATCTGGAGAGACGGTGGTCGTTGATTCTGAGAAAAGGGTGGTGAAGATTAATAAGAGACAATAATATTTCTTTTGTCCCCTTAAAAATACTAACGTAATTATTTTTACACCCAAAATTGTTGTCCATTTAATAAATTTAGTTGTCCATATATTAGCAACCTAATTAAAGGGCCTTTGGTTGTAGAGATATAGGTTCCTTGATTTATCAAGGTCATTCAAAATCAAATGTTATGATTCTCCAAGTCTAATCTCATGATTAGAAGTGGGAATCCGGCGGGCATGGGCGCCCACGGATACACCTGTATTGGGCTTCGGGCGGGTCAGGTATATTAGGCTCTTGGTTATCAGGGTAGCCGGACGGATCGGGGGTATTTTTCTAAATAATTCTGCCCACAGACCGCCCATACCCATTAATTTGATCAACCTTCGCAGGTCCGAGCGAAATCGTGCATCGGGTTAATCAATGCCTCAAGTATTTTATGCATGCTCTTTGATGCACAACAATCTCAAACAAGCCTACTATGAGTATAAGCAAAAGCCTCCTATCCTTTTATAAAGTTTCAATCTTACTCTCCCTTGTAAATAGGGTATGTGGGATAATAGAAGTTAAGCTCTCTTGAGTTTGAGTCTCTCAAGCCATGGTCCAACATTGTAAGTGAAGAAAAAATGTTCAAGGAGTTCTTGTTATAAGAACAACCAACCCACACTTTGAATACCTAACAAGCAAACCACTACAATGTGTTCCCATCTTAAAGTTGTGGAATCAGATTGCCTTGTTGGGCCTACGTTTTTCCAACCAATAAACTAAATTACTCAAATTTGCGGGCACCCGGTGAACGCCATTACTTGGGTATGGGCGGGCATGAGGGTGAGCCTTTTCTCCTGAGCCCACCCACGATAATTCGTCGGGCTGGGCGGGTAATACCCGTATCGGGCATGGGCGCACACATGCCAATTCGAACTCGGGCCCCCGTCATGGGTATCGGGTTGCTGGGTGAAAATCCCGCCCCTACTCATGATGTATACTGCTTGTGTATATTCAGATGTATCACAGTCATACAAATGTAATGACTCTTGGAGCAATCTAAAAAATATCAGACAACTGTCAATGTCATATTGAAATCTTTGAGAAAACATGTAGATCAAGAACTATCAAATTAATTTATTGTTTGCTCGTTCTAATTTTTTTTTTAAACTCTCTGATCTTATTATTACTATAGTAACTACGTTAATGTTCCAACTACAAAGTTATTTCCAATATTTTTATGTATAAGGTAGTATTTGTGCTTGCAAGAAAAGGGCTAGTATTTGTGACTTTAGAGTCCATTGATACGTGAGAAAATACAGTGAAAACCATTTTTTTCTCACGAAAAATAAAATTATTTTACCATGTTGAAATGCAAATTTAAGTGTTTGATCAACTCAGGATTTTTCCGGGAAATTCAAATTCAAGTGTTTGGTAGAATTGTAAAATTTGAAGTTGAGAAAAAGTCTGGCATTCCCACTCTCATGCAACATAGGTCGATTTTGCTAATGACATGTGGTCTTAGATAAAAAAAAAACTTAAAGATAATAATCACATTAATATTAATACTCATGTAGTTGGCAATAACATGTCATTCAAAGAAACAAAAAAAAAAATAAGCACACAAATGGAGTAGAGGACATCTATGTATGATGTCGCCGACAATACTCCTCTCATATAATTATTGCGAACTATCGATTTTCTCAGGCTGAGTATCAAACTGAACTCTCACATTGAGAGTTCATGTGACCGAGGGAGGGATAAAGATCATAGAGAGATAGATTTGAGGGGAGCATGTTTTAATAGTGAGAAAGAAAACAGCTTTACCATTTTTTTTGTAAGAAAATATTTTTGAGTTTTTTCTAGCCTTTTTTCTCACAAGAAATTGTTTTCACATTTTTTTTTGTCTTCATCAAACGGTAGAAAATCGATTTTCTTAATTTTCGTAAGAAAATCGATAATCGATATTCCCACTTTGTTTTTGTAGGTAAACCTGTTTGAATCAACCAGGTTCGAGCCTCACTTTTCTGGATTTAAGGCATTTGAGTCTGACTTACTTTTCAATCTGCGCATATATAGCTATTTTTTAGATAATAAAATTTTAATTTGAATCTATTTATTTCTTCCTCAACTAAACCTAAAATTTGTCTCTCACGGAAGTATCAACTAAAAAAAATGATCATTTTGTATTCTAACTTGAGATATTGTTGAGTCACATGTCAAAATCTAAAATTAACCACAAAATGTGAATCATCATTTGTAAGCATATGCTTTATAATACCCCTATCTAGCCAACAACCCTTGGCTCAAGTGGTAAGAGGTAAGTCTTCCAACTTAAAGGTCAAAGGTTCGAGGCACATGCTTACCAATTAAAAAAAAAAATAATACCCCTATCTATACGCTCCATAGAACAATCTGGCAAACAAAAGTTGTAAATGTATAGACATTTAGGTCTGTGTAGGCTAAAATTCGTTCCTGGGAGCACGTGTCTAGGGGTGGGAGTCGGTCTGGACGGGCGGGAAACGGACGCTAACTCAATCGGTCCGGGCAGAACGGTCACAAGTCGTAAGTGTCCACTCGGTCATAGGACAAAACGGGCGGACATTTCGGATTTTTTACCAACAAAGTGCCCGCCCATGACCGTTTTGATAGTCGGACAAGTCGGGTATCGGTCGGTCGGACACCGGTCACTAATGCACAAATGAAGAAATTTTTATTCGAAATCAAAACTGTTTAGTAGCTAAATACAACTTTCTAAACTCCCACTTACAATTCCCAAAAGTAAATAGATACAAAATTAAAAGCTAATCATTGAGATTTTTCATGGATTACGATCGGTTCTATTCTTCTTCTTATAGATTACGATCAGTGTATTATGGATTCTTGGGTTACTGAGGAGACATTGAGATTTTAGAGGAGAGAGAGACTAGAGAAGTAGAGAGGCAAAAACAAGATTAAGAAAAGTGATGCTTGGGTTAGATATTTTTACTCTTGAAATCTAACGGTTGTAGCTAACTCTACAAATCTAAAGACTTAAAATCAATCATATAGGCGGGCGGGTATAATGGGTATGATAAACGGACGAGTATGGACGGATTCGGTCGGGCGGACTATATAAGCGGGCGGACTCGGTCGGATCGCCGGGTAAGGACCTATGTGTAACGCCCCAAATCTAGATTTCCACGTCTGCCGCCATGAAAACCTAAACTCAAAGCATTTCTCCGCAGAACAGTAAACATAGTCGATATATCCATCAAAAGAGACAAATAATATCAAATGTGAAGCTCATAAGAATCAATAAATCATCTAAAAGAAATCCATTAAACCGTCTTAACTCAAACAATGGTTCTGAATCATCGACACGTAGGTCGGACAATAACGAATGAAACAAATAACTATCTAGAAAGTGAAACTCCAAATAACTACCTAATCTCGAAAGCGAAAACTAAGAAAGAAGCTCTGAGCGGACGAACTGGGATCAAGCTGGTGGCGCTCCCCGATCTCTATCACCTGAAAAATAGTAGGCTGGGTCAGAACCCAGCTAGTAGATTTCTAATTACCTAAGGTCTAAATAGACCAATTCAACACAAAACCAAGTATCGAACAACAGAACAATAATAACAGTCCATTATGTTACACCTTTCGTGCTAACACAATTGAAGTCAACCTGTTACACGGTTGAAGAGATTCATACAATACAACTTCCCTTTTGGAGGGGCATAACCAATTTTGAGGTCCACGAGATAGCGTCACTTACCATTCGTGTTTGCATCGACTTAAACCCCTCAATAAACAAAGGATACCACCCAAGGAGGGGATCCGTGCAACACGAGCACAGTGCAACACGAGCACTTTACATATGAGCAGGAGGCGAGCCAACCTCTAGTTGGTAATTACTTCTCAAACTAGAAGTATGTGGTCCACAAGAATGATCTTGTGTTTGCATCGACTTAGACCTCTTCATACACTATGGATACCTCCCAAAAAGGGGACCCGTGCTACACGAGCACATATGAGCAGGAAGCGAGCCAACCACCGATGGGTTACAACCGTCAATCCATATTAGAACCCAAGCCCCTGGTCCACTAGGTTGTCCAATATCAAATTGACAAACCCGTGTTTGCAATCGACCCACATGTCGAGCCAACCAGTCTTAGTTCAATCCATTAACGAAACTCAAGATCATGGTCCACCAAGTTATCCAATATCGTAACGGTAACTAGTGTTTGCAATCGACCCACATGTCGAGCCAACCATTCTTGGTTCCGACTAGCCTATGCTTTCTAGGTTGACAACCTAAAGCAATATATCACACACAACTATTGATAGCACTTATGCTTCAATATCGTACACATCATCTCATACAATCAATTATCAACATAAATAACATAAACACAAACAATTCTTAATGTCTAGGTTGCTGTCCGGGTGTATATATATACCATATTTATATAACCTAAATAACCTAGGTTGCTGTCCGGGTATATGTATACTCCATTAATATAACTATAATGATCTAGGGTTACTATGTTGTTGTTGTAATTAGTTTCTAATCATAATATATATCTATGGTATCACTAATTAGTTCTAAGTTGATGATAACCTAGTAAACAACAATGGTTCAAAGCTATTATAGTCCTACTATCCAAAACTAGGTTAAAAATTAAAGAGGGCTATATAAACCCTAGGGAAGAAGAAACCTACTTGATTTTTGTAGCATCAAGAAGAAGAAACCAAACCCTTTTAGTAAAGCTCTTTGATCCTCCTTCTCCTTCCTCCACACTTTCTCTCTCTAAGCCACACTTTCTCTCTCTAGATTCCTCCCAATTAATTAGCTTGTTGCTGCCTATTTCTCACGGCTGGAAAAGAGAGGAAATATGAGGGGTATTAGGGTTTTTAAAAGGGGTGGTAAGGTGGTCCTGCTATAGGCACCCCGTAATTAATTGTTAGGGCACTACACTATGCCCGCGTCCGTCCGCTTAAGCTCTTTCGGTCGGGCGGGTACGGACCAATTCGAACATCGAACGGTCATGGACCCTTCGGACTCGGACGGTCGTGGGCGGGTTCCAGACCAAAATCCCACCCCTACACGTGCCCCGTTAATAATCCACAACTAGTGGGTTTATATGTCAACCAAGCCAAATTAACTTACTAATGGGCTTGACCCACTCACCTGCAGACGCCTAATAGAATGAAAAATTATCAATAGTTGAACAAGTTTCCTCATCAGAGGCTGAGGCTCAATAATATCTATAGGCTTATCTTTGATAAGCATATATGTTGTTACTGGTTTATGTGAAAGTCTCTCTCGATGATTGTAGCCAGGAATATAGACGTCGCAACGTTGCGCTATCCCTACATTGAAACTGACAGCTGACTCATAACTTATCAAGGGCCAGTGACACTATAAAAGGACGAGGGCAGGAACCGAGTAGACTATGCAATTTTTACAGATAAAACAGTCTACTGCTTCTCTCGTCTCTTTCTCTCGATCATCTCAACCTCTTATAGAGCGACCAACTACTATTTACTCTGTTTTAAGAGGCAAAGCGTAGTTTTCTCTCTCTATAATGCTACTACTTTCTTTCCTTTCACACATGAGTAGATCGACAACCGTTTTTTCTCTCTCCAACCAAACGAGTCGTCTCTCCACTAGACAAACGAGTAAATTCCTCTCTACGAGTAGACAACAATAACCAGGTTTTCTCTCTCTCCTAACAAGTAGCCTTTCTTTTTGGATGAGTAAACTTTCTCTCTCTTGACGGTAGAATTTTTCTCTCCTTACAAGTATATTGCATGTGACCTTGTTTTCTCTATACCTATGTGAGACTATAGTAACTTTGTTTTTCTCTTACATATGGGTGGCCTTATCTCTCTCATACCTAGTCGAAGCCAAACCACGAGCATGACATGTTGTCTAACTAAATCGACAATATCAATTAATATAACCGCATAGAAAGCGTACTTCGACTGCTCTCTGAGGCGCGTTATATTCCTACAACCTCATAATGGTGCTATCTTCTTTTTGATTCCGTTTAAATTCTTATTTTCCATATGAAGTAATTCATTTGATCGTCAGAGTCTCTTTAGTCGGCACAAATCCGGTGTTTCAAGGACTTACGGTCATAATTATTTGTACATTTAGCATTTCCCCAATTATTTCATTTTCTATTGTAGGTCAAAGCCTAAGAACATTGTTGGTACCCACAACAAGTACGATTGACAGTCTGATTTCAATCAATAGTCTTAGACTTTCTAACGCTACCATTTTAGCCCCCACCCACTCTATATCTTTTACAACATTATATGATAGAAAAGTTGGACAAAACGCCCAAAACAAACTTACAACAAGATATCAATCCGCGTCAGAAAAAATATTCGTTGCAGGTTCACACTCAGGTTTCCTGTCAGTTAAAAAATGGAGGTTACTTTACACGATATTTACAAATTTTCCATGAAAGAATATCCCGTGTTTTTCTTACTTTCCGATAAATTTACAAATGTCATCCACTAAGATATTGACACATTTTTTTATTCATTTTCCGGTAAAACTACAAGCCATCAATTAAGATAATGGCACGTCAATTTCTTCTTTCTTCTTCCGGTAAAATTACAAATGTGCCATCTATAAAAGAAAATCTCGTCTTTATTTTGTACTGTACATTTTGTTATGTACAGTTGATAATAAAATTTCCTATACGTTCCTTCCAAAACTTAACTTATTTTAATGAAAATTACAGGGAATTTTGTTAGGTACAGTACATAATAACATTTCCTATACATTCCTTCAAAAACTTAAACTATTTTACTGAAAAATTATAGGGAATTTTGTTATGTACAGTACATAATAAAATTTCTTATACACTCATTCCAAAACTAAACTATTTTACTAAAAAAATATAGGGAATTTTGTTCGTACAGTACATAATAGAAATTCATATATATTCATTCCAAAAGGTAAACTATTTTACTGAAAATTTATATGACATTTGGTTATGTACTGGACATTTTGTTATGTATTTCGGTTTAAAGATACGAAATTTGTTATTATTCGATTTAATTTTTAATAGATCTTGATTTTAAGATCCATAAATCCAGAAACATATAAGAACCTGATCATACGAAACTGGTCATAAATCATCAACGATTCTTGGAAATTTGAACTCAAATCGGAAATTTCTTCACCATTAAATTTTCATGAAATCTGTTAAAGAAATCAAACCCTTCCAAAAGCTAACTCTTCCAAATATTTTCAAGAAAATAAACCCAAACTTGTTCAAGAAAAAAATCCAAATTTGTTAAAGAAACACCTCATGTAATTTTGATGAAGAATCCTTCAGACTTCTTAAAAGAGTTAATTCCTATATGGCCCCCTACTTTGTGACCAGCTTCCTTTATGGCCCCCTTTTTTTCGTAAATTCAAATATGGCCCCCTATTTTCATGTAAATGTCAATACTACCCTTCTTAATTCTAAATTTAAAACTTTTAAAAAAACTTATTTCCACCTCACCCCTCTCTCTCTCTCTCCACCTCATCTCTCTCTACAACTCACCCCTCTCTCTCTCTCTCCAATTCACCTCTCTCTCTTTCCAACTGACTCCTCTCTCTCCAACTCACCTTCATCTTCTCCGAATATAGTCGTCGGCCGGAAAATTTTCCGGCAGGCGACCTCCAAAAAAAAAAAAAAAAAAAATTTTTTTTTTCCTCTCATCTCTCTCTCTCTAAAAACTCCGGCGAAGGGGGTTTCCCTTCGTCGGAGCCGTGAACAGACCAGATCTGGTCTGTTCACGAACAGACCTTCCTGGGTGTCCTTGCTCTTGGTGTTGGTATTGCTTCTGGCTACATTTCTCCATGGACAGGGCGTTTTTACTCTTTGCTCGACCCAACATATGCAACGAATTTCATCCCAATTATTGCATCTGTATCTGAGC
>BEHA01050358.1:291781-310258 GCA_002897215.1 Eschscholzia californica subsp. californica | reverse complement strand
TGTATTTTAGAACCAGTCCACCGGAAACCTACAATATGGTGCAGCACTGGTTTGTTTTCTTTGCTTGCTTGTAGAACATCTGTTACAAATATTCATAACCATATCATTCAGTATTAGCCGTGAACCTTAACATGAAAATAATGCTACAGAAACTGATTTACATTTGCTTTAAAATAAAATGAACTGAACAAGGGACATGACATGCTTATAATGCGACATCAAGTAGCGGTAGTTATTAACTACCCATGTTCATATAGCCTCCCCGAGAAGGTAATAAATAGGACATGTACAATTCCGAGGTGCAAGCCTTGTTTCAGGAAGGAGGGAGAACTTAACATTAGGAAACTAACGCGTGCGAATACTTAAAGTGGCGAGGGAGAAAAATTTAGCAAGGGATGGAAATAACGTGTACTACAGTTTCCACCTTGCACAAAAGAATACCGGGTAAAGGATTGTTTTTCCATCGAAATTGACATTACGGGGTTCAACTGAGAGAGGCTTAGATACAGCTGAGGAGCGCTTTTGAGGTGGTGCAGCGTCATTAATTTTGTTCTCAGCAAGCCGAAATCAAAACAAAAGAAAGAATGCTAAATCCAAGCCTAATTTTGATAGGTACGTATAGATTAAACTGTCCATGATGTTAGGATGGCCTTGAGTTCACCTGAGATGCTGCACTGAGATCCGAACTCTTCTCAACTAAGCTATCCAGGTTCTCGCCTCTTGCAAGCACACTATCAATGGTCTTGTGCTCTGTGTTTGCAAGAAAAAAATAATAATGAGACAAAACACTACAATCCTGCAACTGGTTTTATTTCCAAAACTTTAAAAAAATCATCATTCTGTGCTTTTCCCTCTGTGGCAAATGAAGTTGCAATTTTGGCTTTCTGCAGAACTACCATTCCTGCAACAAGGAGCCTAACAATATAAAGGTGATTTTCATTCTAAATTCACAAATATCATTTCCAACTAGAGACATGAAAGCATGTACTGTAGTAAAGCATGACTCAAAATGGTCAATTTTTTTTAACAAGAATAACAATTTATATTTAGAGTAACCGTATACCCTATGAAAATCATGTAACAAATGAGTTGTTCGAGAATCAAGAAAAAGAGTGCATCTCAATTTGATGGTGCATCATGCTTAAATGGATTCAATTAATTGGAGCAGAGGCAAGAAATGGCCTAAACCCTTTGTTGGGGTCCCTCCTTATAATAAAAGGACTCCTAGTTGGAATAGGATTTCCCTTATTCCTTGTTTGGGGAAAAATAGAAGTTTCTATTTTTTCAAGCCTAAAAAGGAATTTCTATTTCTATTGGTAAACCACCCTATTTATCATTATAAAAGGGAATGAAAGGGAAGAGATTATTCACAACAACAACTTCCAGAACAAAGAGAAGTCAAAGAAAGAGAGATTTCTGAAGTGGTTCTTTCAAGAGAGATTGAAAGAGCAGAATATTGGTTTGAAGAAAAGAAGATTATTAATCTTGTGAAGCAATTTAGTTTGTGGTTATCTTCTTCAACCTTTAGAAATCTAGGATTTGTTCAAATCCTAAGGAGTAAGAGATTTTATTTCTTTGTTTCTTTGTTCAGTTTATCCACCATAGTTTTGGTGAAGAGTTGTGTAACCCATTATTTAATTATAGTGGAAGATTTCTGGACTAGGTCCCGTGGTTTTTTACCTTCTAGTTGGGAGGGGTTTTTTGCCACGTTAAATAATCTTGGTGTCTCTACTTTTACATTCGCATCGTTTATCTTCATATTCCTGAACAAGTTTTTTAGGTTATTTTTCCCAACAAGTGGTACCAGAGCTAAGGTTGGATTTATTGTTCAGAAATATGGAAGTGAATACTAATCGCATGATTAGTTTAGATGGAGAAAACTACTTGATGTGGAAAGCAAAAATGGAAGATTTGTTATACTGCAAAGACCTAGCTGCACCCATTGAAAATCACGGTACAAAACCAATGAAGATAGATGAAGAAGACTGGAAGGTATTAGATCGTAAAGTTGTTGGATTTATTCGACAATGGGTAGAACCCAGTGTTTTTCATCATGTATCGATGGAGACTTCCGCTTTTAGTCTATGGAGGAAATTAGAAGAATTATATGATCAGAAGACAGCTGCCAAAAAGGCTTGCTTGTTCAGAAAGTTAGGAAAATTACAATATAAAGAAGGAACCTATATTGCTCAACACTTGAATGAGATGAAAAGTCTAATAAATCAGCTTTCTGCAATGAAGTTAGTTTTGGATGATGAGTTGCAGGCCTTACTTCTTCTAAATTCTTTACCAGATAGTTGGGAGACATTGGTGGTGTCTCTTAGCAATTCTGCTCCTGATGGCATAATGCGTATGAATCACGTAACAGGTAGTTTGTTGAATGAAGAAACAAGAAGGAAATCATCGTCAGACGAGTCTCATTCAGAGGCATTTGTTACAGAAAGACGGGGGAGAGGTAAAAGTAGAAAACCTCATAACTGTGATAAGTCAAGGGGGAGATCAAAACCAAAGAAAGAAGTTAGATGTTTTGGTTGTGGAAAAATGGGTCATTACAAGAGTGATTGCAGGAAACCAAAGAAGGAAAATAAAAAGGATGATGAAAAACAAGATAATGTTGCGGCAGTTGCCTCAGGTGATGACATTATCTTACTCCTTAAGTATGACTGAGTCAGAACCAGAAACAACATGGTTGGTTGACTCAGGTGCTTCGTATCATGCTCTTCCATGTAAGGATTTCTTTAACTCTTACAGAACTGGTGACCTTGGCAAAGTCGGGATGGGAAACTTAGGTTTCTCAAAAATCGTAGGAATTGGAGAAGTGAAAATTGAGACGAGCACAGGGAGTACATTGATTCTTAAGAATGTGAGGCATATACCAGATCTTCGATATAACCTAATCTCTACCGGAGTATTAGATGATGAAGGGTACCACAGTCACTTTGGTGATGGAAAGTGGAAGCTCACAAAAGGGTCAATGGTGATAGCAAGGGGAAAGAAGTGTTGTACTTTATACAGGACTCAAGTAAAACTGTGTAAAGGAGAATTGAATGCAGTTGAAAAAGATTCTTCCACTGATCTTTGGCATAGAAGACTCGGTCACATGAGCGAGAAGGGACTTCAAATCCTTGCTAAACGACAAGACTTACCGAACATAAAAGGTATAAATTTAAACACTTGTTCTCATTGTTTAGTAGGAAAGCAACATAGAGTTTCCTTTCAAAGGAATGCATCTGAAAGAAAATCCAGTGTTTTGGAGCTCGTTTATTCTGACGTTTGTGGACCTTTAAAGGTCAAAACACTTGGTGGTGCTTTGTATTTCGTTACTTTTATAGATGATGCTTCCAGGAAAGTTTGGGCATATGCTATAAAGACCAAAGATCAGGTACTTGCAATTTTCAAGAATTTCCACAACATGGTAGAACGGGAGACAGGAAACCCTTTGAAGTGCATTCGCACTGACAATGGAGGAGAATACATCGGGTCGTTTGAAGAGTATTGCAAAACCCATGGTATTCGACATGAACAGACAGTTCCCAAAACTCCACAACAAAATGGTGTAGCAGAACGCATGAACCGCACTATTGTGGAGAGGATCAGATGTATGCTCTCAGAAGCAAAGCTGCCTAAAAGCTTCTAGGGTGAGGCAATGCGTACTGCATGTTATCTGATCAATTTATCACCTTCAGCACCATTAGATGGAGATGTAGCTGAGAGAGTGTGGGCTGGGAAAGAAGTCAGTTATGGACACCTAAGGGTGTCTGGTTGCAGGGCTTTTGCGCATATACCTAAAGATCAAAGAGCAAAACTTGATGATAAAGCCAAGCAATGCATCTTTTTAGGCTATGCAGATGAGAAATTCGGATACAGGTTATGGGATCCAGTCGATAAGAAGATTATTAGAAGTAGAGATGTGGTCTTTCTTGAAGATCAAACTATTGAGGACTTCGGGAAAGTTGAGAAGCATGAGAATCATAGTAATGATCTCATTGATCTAGATCCACATATCTCTTCTAAGGTTATGCATGATAATGCAGGTGAAGAACAAAATCATGAAGATGAAGCTCATGAAGATGTTCCTATGGGTGATGATGTTGAGCAAGGAACGGAAGTTCAACATGAACCACCAGTTGAATTGAGAAGATCGACAAGAGAGAGAGCACCATCTACCAAGTATCCTCCACACGAGTATGTGATGGTTACAGATAGTGGAGAACCACAGTGTTATGAAGAAGCCCTAGATGATGAACACAATAAGGAGTGGTTGAAAGCTATGCAAGATGAGATTGAATCATTGCATAAGAACAACACTTTTAAGTTGGTTGAAAAACCTAAGAATAAAAAAATTCTTAAAAATAAGTGGGTTTTCAAAATCAAGACCGAAGAAAGAAATTCACAACCACGGTATAAGGCACGCCTAGTGGTGAAAGGATTTGGGCAGAAGAAGGGTATTGATTTTGATGAGAATTTCTCTCCGGTGGTGAAGATGTCCTCGATACGGTTAGTATTGGGATTGGCTGCAAGTATGAACCTAAAAATTGAACAACTAGATGTCAAGACCGCTTTCCTTCATGGTGACTTGGAGGAAGATGTGTATATGGAACAATCAACAGGGTTTGAAGTTAAAGGTAAGGAACACTTGGTTTGTAAGTTAGAAATGAGTTTATATGGGCTGAAACAAGCACCAAGACAGTGGTACAAAAAGTTTGAATCATTCATGAAGGATCAAGGGTATCACATGACGGCTTCAGATCATTATGTTTTCGTTCATAAATTTCCTGATGGAGATTTGATTATACTTCTACTTTATGTTGATTGTTGGTCAGGATGCTAATAAAATTAGCAGGTTAAAGAAAGAACTAAACAAGTATTTCGATATGAAAGACTTGGGTCCAGCAAAACAAATTCTTGGCATGCATATCTCTCGTGATAGAAAAGCTGGAAAATTTTGGCTATCACAAGAAAGATACATTGAGAAGGTTCTAGAAAGGTTCAATATGGACAAGACAAAACGAGTGAGTTGTCCCTTAGCCAGTCACTTCAAGTTGACTCGTGATCAGTGTCCATCAACTAGAAGTGAGAAAGAAGAAATGGAGAAAATTCCTTATGCTTCAGCTGTAGGAAGCTTGATGTATGCAATGGTGTGTACAAGACCGGACATTGCATTTGCAGTTGGAGTAGTAAGTAGGTTTCTTGCTAATCCGGGCAAAGAGCATTGGTTAGCAGTGAAGTGGATTCTGAAGTATCTTAGAGGTACATCTAAAGCTCGTATATGTTTTGGTAATGATAAGCCAATATTAGTCGGTTACACAGATGCAGACATGGCAGGAGATGTAGACTCTAAAAGGTCCACATCAGGCTACTTATTTACATTTTCAGGGGGAGCAGTGTCATGGCAATCTAAATTACAAAAGTGTGTAGCTTTATCTACTACAGAGGCAGAATATATTGCCATTACAGAATGTTGCAAGGAGATGTTATGGATGAAGAGACTGTTAGAAGAACTTGGTATGAAACAGGATAATTATGTTATTCATTGCGACAGTTAAAGTGCGATCCACCTCAGTAAGAATTCTAGTTTCCATTCTAAGTCCAAACATATAAATGTGAGATACCAGTGGATCCAAGATGTTCTTGAAGACAAGGTGTTGAAGATCGAGAAAATCCATACTGACGACAATGGTTCAGATATGATGACAAAACCATTACCCAAAGGCAAACATGAGCTATGTAGCAGTGAAAGGGAAGAGATTATTCACAACAACAACTTCCAGAACAAAGAGAAGTCAGAGAAAGAGAGATTTCTGAAGTGGTTCTTTCAAGAGAGATTGAAAGAGCAGAATATTGGTTTGAAGAAAAGAAGATTATTAATCTTGTGAAGCAATTTAGTTTGTGGTTATCTTCTTCAACCTTTAGTAATCTAGGATTTGTTCAAATCCTAAGGACTAAGGAGTAAGAGATTTTATTTCTTTGTTTCTTTGTTCAGTTTATCCACCATAGTTTTGGTGAAGAGTTGTGTAACCCATTATTTAATTATAGTGGAAGATTTCTGGACTAGGTCCCGTGGTTTTTTACCTTCTAGTTTGGAGGGGTTTTTTGCCACGTTAAATAATGTTGGTGTCTCTACTTTTACATTCGCATCGTTTATCTTTATATTCCTGAACAAGTTTTTTAGGTTATTTTTCCCAACACCCTTCAGCTTTCTAGACTTTGTTTTTGAAAAAAATTATATACAATTGAAACTCACTACGAAGTATATATACAAATGCATGTATAACCTATACAATATGGAATAGGGGTTACACTAATGGTAGGTATTTCAAAGCATGTGAAAGAACAAATGTGGCCCACACTATTTAGAGCTTTGTAATAAGGTAATCAACAACTGGCGCACTAACACTATGGGGCTTTAAGAGGATTATTGAACAGAAAAGTTCAGGAGAACAACAAAAAATGGTGAATTTTCACAGGAAAGCTACATGTAACATTTATGGTCGTCCATAAAGCTAACAGCACAGAGACCATTTCTATTGTAAGAATGCACCTTGTATTCTGAAAACAAGCAAACACCACTTCAATGAAAGAAAAAAGTACAGCTTTTCGGCCTTACAAGGGGAAAACTGACACCAGATGTGGTTGTGGAGGATAATAAAAGGCAAGGAGCAACATGATTCCATCAATCAGGTGAATCACAGGAAGGAATTTGCCTCTAACTGTAAAGACTTTTAGTTATGAAGCAAATCAAAGAAGAGTCTGCTAGACCTACCCAAACAAGGAATAGCCAGCCTTCTCTTGGTCTAACAATCAGGAGAACCCAGCGATGAGCCTCCTGGATCGTTTCCCTAGTAAACCAAGACCGAGAGGATCATTACCCCCCAAGTGAGCAAATCATCCTACCAAAATCAGTCTCCGACACTGACTAATACTACTAAGAACAGAAACACAGAAGTTCAACCCACCGACTTTCAAGTTGGAGTAAGTACGGGTTTTGGATCCAGAGTTCAAGGACAAAATTAAAGAGTGTTGGAGCGAGCCAACCCCAGAAGGTCCTGAAGGCAGGAGACTGTGGAGTAAGTTGCAGCACCTCAAGGACAGACTAAAACCTCGGTCAAGAGCCAAATTTTGTATCTTCATAAATAATTTGCGACAACTCCAGGAAGAAATTGTAACAACCCTAAGTAATATAGGGGGTGTCTATAGCAAGATGGCACTTATATCCCCACGGTAACCAGATTTCAATTTTAGGGTCCACTTTCACTAAAGTAAAAGTTAGGATTCCCTATAGCAATAGACCCACCAAATTAATAACCCAGCAACTCATCTCTTTCCCTCTTACTTGGTTAAAACCGTGAGATTGTGAGAAGCTCTAAAGTGAGGGTTTTGTTTAGTGGGAAATTGAAGGTGTAGTGAGAGAAAGTGAAGACTAAGAGGGAAACAACAAAGGGGTTTTGCTAGGGATTTGGTTTCTTCTTCTTTGTGCTCCATTATCAAGTAGGTTTCTTCTTCCCTAGGGTTTACATAGCCCTCTTTAATTTTTAACCTAGTTTTGGATAGTAGGACTATAATAGCTTTGAACCATTGTTGTTTACTAGGTTATCATCAACTTGAAACCAATTAGTAATACAATAGATATCCATTATGATTAGAGACTATTTACAACAACAATATAGTAACCCTAGACGATTATAGTTATATTAATGGGGTATGTATATACCCGGACAACAACCTAGAATATTAGGATTATATAAACATAGTAGAAAATACATCCGGGCAGCAGCCTAGACGCTAATGATTATTCGTGTTTATGTTATTGTTATTGATAATTGATTATATGAGATTATTTGTGTGATATTGGAGCATGAGTGCTACCAATAGTTGTGTGTGATATATTGCTTTAGGTTGATAACCTAGAAAGCATAGGCTAGTCGGAACCAAGACTGGTTGGCTCGACATGTGAGTCGATTGCAAACATTAGTTATTTATGTGATATTAGATAACTTGGTGGACCATGATCTTGAGTTCCGTTAATGGAATGAACTAAGACTGGTTGGCTCGACATGTGGATCGATTGCAAACACGGGTTTGTCAATGTGATATTGGACAACCCAGTGGACCAGGGGTTTGAGTTCAAATATGGATTGACGATTGTAATCCATAAGTAATCGGTGGTTGGCTCGCTTCCTGCTCATATGTGCTCGTGTTGCACGGATCCCCTTTTTGGGAGGTATCCAATGTTTATGAAGAGGTCTAAGTCGATGCAAACACAAGATCATTCTTGTGGACCACATACTTCTAGTTTGAGAAGTAATTACCAACTAGAGGTTGGCTCGCCTCCTGCTCATATGTAAAGTGCTCGTGTTGCACTGTGCTCGTGTTGCACGGATCCCCTTTTTGGGTGGTATCCTTTGTCAATTGAGAGGTTTAAGACGATGCAAACACGAATGGTAAGTGACGCTATCTCGTAGACCTCAAAATTGGTTATGCCCCTCCAAAAGGGAAGTTGTATTGTATGAATCTCTTCAACCGTGTAATAGGTTGACTTCAATTGTGTTGGTACGAAAGGTGTAACACAATGGACTGTTATTATTGATCTGTTGTTCGATACTTGGTTTTGTGTTGAATTGGTCTATTTAGACCTTAGGTAATTAGAAATCTACTAGCTGGGTTCTGACCCAGCCTACTATTTTTCAGGTGATAGAGATCGGGGAGCGCCACCAGTTTGATCTCAGTTCGTCAGCTCGGAGTTTCTTTCTTAGTGTTTGCTTTCGAGATTAGGTAGTTATTTGGATTTTCGCCTCCTAGACAGTTATTTATTTCATTCGATATTGTCCGACCTACGTGTCGATGATTTAGTAACATTGTTTGAGTTAAGAAAGTTTTAATGGATTTCTTTTAGATGATTTATTGATTCTTATGAGCTTCACATTTGATATTATTTGTCTCTTTTGATGGATATATCGACTATGTTTACTGTTCTGCGGAGAAATGCTTTGAGTTTAGGTTTTCATGGCGGCCGACGTGGAAATCTAGATTTGGGGCGTTACAACACTCGACCCACGAGTCACTGGTATTGGGGTGACTGTTATATTATCTTCTTTCCCTGGGCTTTCTCAAGATACTGAAGCTCAAAATTGACCACATTTGAATGTCACTTTTGTAGCTAGTGCCTGGTGGTACATTGTCTGAATGCTGCTATTATGCATATTCCCATGGTTTATAAGCAAGGTATAGAAGTGGTTTCATGATCTTGAGATAGAATATCTCAAAATTCATGGCGGAGAACTTGTTTTACAAAATTCATTGTCACAATGACAAGAAAGGGTTTCATAACGGTTCCACAGGCTTTTTTTCTCACACTATACTACTTGTTTCTTTTTTATCAATTGTTGAGGATAAACATGGGAAATCACTGAAAATGGAGTATTCGATAGTTAGATTGAAGATAAAAAGAGAAAAATAGGAATGTCAAGTTCAGACATTTGAACAGTTTAGAAATCAATCATGTTATCATGGAGCGTAGCAACATCAGAAAAAGTAATATTCATTCAACATTTCAATCCTATAGACGTAGTCGGAAATGTTACAGATAGCAGATATTCGAACTGACATGCATTCTGATTTTACAATGAAGAAGACTATTACTCGGTAAACTCAATTCCAACAGAAAAACAATCACCGAACTATCGAAAAGCTATAGAATGAATACTAGAAAACAATATAAATATTTCATGGACAAAGAGACGAGACATTACTCACAGAACATCACAAATCACGTAGATGGAAATGCAGTTATATCGCTCCATTCTCATCGACCGGGAAGTAGTTAGAACTGGTATCAAGATTATAAATATTATCGGTTAGAAGAATGCTCGACTACCATAGAAAACCCTCGACCCATCCTTCTTCTTTCCATCTGTCTTCTTCTCATCCATGTCTGTCTTGTTGTTATTACCATTTTGCTGTATTATATCACCGTTGTCGTTGGATTCTGGTTTGTCAAGATCCATTGGAAGCTTCATTTTCGCTAAGGACTCTGTAAATTGCTGCATACTTCTCATGTACATATCGACAATCTGTTTCTGCATTGCTGTTTGTTCGGCTTCAAGGTTGATATTCGAAAGTGGAGCCGGAAAAACTGGACCATATGCAGCAGAATTCATATTGCTTTCTTTTGAATTCTTATCATCTTTGTTAGGGAAATCCGAGTCCTTCTCGTTCCTGATTTCATTCTCTTTCTTCGAAGTTGGTGTTTCCGGAGATGCTCCGGGACTTTGATGTGCATCAGTAGATAGAGAAGCAACATGAGAATTAGACGACTCACCGTTCGCTCGTCCTTTTTTGTCGATAGAGTCACCCGAATTCCTATCATCACTTAAGCTGGTTGTAGTCGAACCGAAGAATCCAGAATTCTGAACGCTTCCATTTGGAGAAACATATTCACCATTATTCTCCTCAGATGAATTTAAAGTCATTTCATAATCATCCACAGGTTGTGAGAAAGCACCAAGGTGCAAAAATGAACCAGGTCCAAGTAGAAATGGTTTCAGACTAGAATTTCGCTCGAAAAACTCGGTAACCATCTGTTGATTCTGTTTCACCATATTAATATCAGGAAACTCGATTCTCTCATATTCAATGTGGTTCGAAATGTCCTTAGAAACTTGACGATCGAGCAATACAACCTCAGAACTTATGGATGAATTCGAAACAGATTCAGACGATTTTGCAGAAAGATGAATGGGTAGAGTGGTATGAAGAAACAAAGTCAATTGAACCGTTCCGGCCGGTGAATGAAAAAGATCAGTAGATGAAAGGGTGAAATCTTGAGTAACTTTACCTTTTCCTGCAACAGAAGACATGGGTACTAAAGCAAACCCTAAAAGTTGATCTTCCATGTGAATTCTAGCTCTACTAAACATCCAAATCTCACATTTAAGGACTGAATCAAGTTGGGTAATTTTCATTCTTAGGTTTTCATTGAATTCAGGGTTTTTACCACCACCAATGATGATTCTAGTTGAAAGAGTTTCATCTGGACTATAAGTAAGTGAGAATTTGGCATAAACATCTTGATTATTATAGATACAAATATTATGTATATTTCTAGCATGATGAACAAATATATCAAGAAGACCAGAGAATCCATCTTCACCATCTGTATCTGAATTAGGATCATAACAGAATCTACTTCTTTCATTAAAAGAATCCATTCAAACCCAAAGTAATTCTTCTTGTGGGTTTCCTTAGAATTCAAAGAAACAGAGGTCACAAACTAGTTTGATTAAGAAGCAAGTCTAGTCATTTACTTTTTTTTCTTTCTTCCCCACTTCTCTTTTTAGATTCTTAATAAAAAAAAAGATGATAGAACTTGCTAACAATAAGAGATAGAGAGAGAGATGAGAAGCTTACTAGAGATGAAAATGGAAGGTTTCTTCTTTAGTGAATTGAGGAAAATTCTGCTTAAAGGGGAGTTGGTAGGTGAGATTGAAGGAAGAGTGAAGTCAAGTAGTGATAGTGATAGTGATGAAATTGATGATGATGCTTTGGAAACTCATTAGTTTAGAGTTGATTATACTTTTCTATTCTCATTCTTCTTTTTTGTTGGGGTGGGTGGAGATGGATTTTGAGATTTTTCTTCTTTCCAATTTTTCCTGTTTGGTTAGCTTTGCTTGACATTTCAGCTTCAATGGAATGGTCTGCTCCACTGAGGTAAATGGAGGCCCCCACTTTTGCATTTTGCCTCTCTCTCCTTTACTCTCTCTAATAATCTTCACTCCTACAAAGTATCAAATCTAAGTGGGATAGATCTTTTGGGCCGGTAATTATAAGGCCCAATATATGGGGGTTAATATGCATGAGGCCCACTCTCAAATAATAATGAGAAAAGAACCCATTTGATGAAAGTACCACATTACCCTCGTTTAGATAAATAAGAGACAATACTGTCCTGGCCCACATTAACCCTCCTCAAAATAACAAAATCAAAACATATCCCGCCCATAATTCCCTCCGTAATTCCCACCCACAATTTCTAGGCACTTTTGAAAGTCAGACTTGGGTTTATAGCCCAAAACATTTCTCTCTTCCATCTTTACATCTTTTGCTTCCCACTAAAAAACCAAAAACCATCTTATCTCTCTCTACAAAATCGTTTTTGAGCTTTAATCTCCATCATCTCTATCAAAAATTCGACTGAAACTCAGAGAAACTAAGGGTATTTAAAATCTTTTGTTAGGGTTCCGGTTTGATAAGGCTTTTTTCATCGGTTCGATCTTGGTTTTGTTACTCGATTTTTAGGGTTTTTGTTTTGTTACTCGATTTTTCATCGGTTCAATCTTGAAAAAACTAGGGTATGTAAAATCTTTTGTTAGGGTTTTGGTTTTGTTACTCGATTTTTCATCGGTTCGATCTTGAAAAAACTAGGGTATCTAAAATCTTTTGTTAGGATTTTGGTTTTGTTACTCGATTTTTAGGAGAAAAAAAAAATTATTGTTAAATACACAACAATTTTATGTGGGTGTTTCTTAAGATCTTCATCATGTTCAACAAAATCAAAGATTTTGATGTGTTTTTTTGTCTTAAGATCTTCATCATGTTTCTTAAGATCTTCATCATGTTTTGATGTGTTTTTATAAATATAAATTTTGTTCTTCAGAAATATTTAATATGTAGAAACATTTTGGTCTTCCCAGAACACATTTGATATGTTTTAACAAATTTTGTTCATTTTGGATGGTTTGTTCTTCAGATCTACATATAAAAGATCCTGGTTTGTAAACATTTCTGGTTTTTTTGTTACTTTATGTTAGATTTATTCATATTCTTTGTTTTCAAAACTTGAGGGTTTGTTTTTCAAAACCACAATACATTTGTAAACAAGTTTACATGTTGAAGATATTTTGGGTTTTGTTTCAAACATTTTTGGTTTTGTTCATTTTGGATTTGTTTTCAAACATTCGGGGGAATGTTGATAATTAATGAGTGTTTTACTTGGTAAAAAAGTTTTTCTTCTTCGTTTAGCATTTTGTGGGGTATTGGAAACATTTCAGTTATTTTAAAGACATTTTGGGTTTTGTTTCAAATATTCATGGTTTTGTTGTAGTTATTTTGGGTATTGTCCCAGGCATTCAGGGGTTTGTTGGTGAATCTTGGGTTCTGTCCCAGACATTCAGGGGTTTGTTGGTAAATTTTGGGTGTTTTAGTGGGTAAAAAGATTTTGTTCTTCGTTTAGCATTTGGGAGGTTTTTGGAAACAGTTAAAATTATGTTGAAGATATTTTGGGCTCTGTTTCAAACATTTATGGTTTTGTTAACGACATTTTGGGTTTGTTTTTTAAACCTTCGGAGGAATGTGATGAATTTTAGGGTTTTACGTAGTAAAAAAACTTTTGTTTTTCGTTTAGCATTTGTGGGGGTTTTGGAAACATTTACAGTTATGTTAAAGACGTTTTAGGGTTATGTTTCAAACATTTACGGTTTTGTTGTTGTTATTTTGGGTTCTATCCAAGACATACAGGGGTTTGTTGAGGAATTTTGGACTTTTACTGTGTAAAAAAACGTTTCTTCTTCGTTTAGCATTTTGGGGGTTGTGGGAAACATTTAAAAATATGTTAAAGACATTTTGGGTTCTGTTTCAGACATTCACAGGAATGTTGATGATTTTTGAGTATTTTACTTAGTAAAAAAAAATTCTTCTTCTTTTAGCATTTTGGGGGGTTTTTGGAAACACTTACAGTTATGTCAAAGACATTTTTGGTTCTGAAACATATATAAATTAATATGTTTGTGGTTGAAAGATATGTGTTTTTGACATACAAAATTGGATGTTTGCATATAGTAACATTCTTATTGTTTGTGGTTGAAACATATAGAACATTCTTATTCTCTGAAACATATCTAAATATGTTTGTGGTTGGAAGATATGTGTTCTTGACATACAAAATTGGATGTTTGCATATAGTTACCTCCAAACTGTGATGAGTAAAACTTTTTATATTGATATGGGAATAAACTTTTAGGAGCAAATCAGGTAACTAAAACAAACATAGTTATATTTTTTTTTAGCATATACTCATGTGCTCTAAACATACTAAAATATGTTTTACTCGTAAAAATTTAGTGTACATATTAAATTATGTTTATCTGATGAGTAAACTTTAACTTTGAAAACATATAATTTCTCTAAAAAACATAATTTCATTTGTTCTAAACATATCAACATGTGTTGTGTCCATACTTTGATGTGTTTATATATCTACCGGAATGCTACGAAAGAGGTAAGAGAAGTCTTGGTTGATAAAACCTGTTATTATTTGAAACAATAGTAAATATGTTTCTGTTGAAGAAATATGTTTTCAGCAGTCAAACTGAGTTGTTTGCATATAGTTAAATGTTCATAACTTGTATGTTACTATATGTTTAATGTAGACAATTGGTTATTTGTCTGCTGCAAGGACAAACATGTTGTCGTGCGAGGGAGAAAAAAGATCGATATTAAAGAGAAAGTCATCGTTGAAGTTGATAAGAAAAAATATCGATATTAAAGAGAAAGTCATTGTTCGGAAATTTACAAACTTGATGAGACAAACTAAGATTTGTTCAGAAATTTACAAAATAGATGAGACAAACTAAGATTTGTTCAGGAATTCAGAAATAAAATTTCAAATATCTTAACATTATAAAGAAACCAAATAGATTGTATTCATAACAAAAAGAGATTGTTTCCACTAGATTTGTTCACGACATTGTATATCTTCCAAGAGAATCTCGAAAGCTTTTCACTTCATCCTGAAATATTTGACCAATACGAGTAAACACAGGGCCCCAAGCTTTCGATACTAGTGGTTGGTCCCTCTGTGGTGCCTGATATGTTGCTCGATCAACCTCCATATGCAAAATGCTGGAAACAAAATGCCTTTAAATTAATAAATATTATGAGAACATAAAAGTTTATGCTTCAGAAATTGTTCTTTATGCAAAGAATCGAAGTAAGTAAGTGACATATTTCTATTTTATGCATAATGCTTCAAAAACAATGTTATTAAAAGAAGAATTTTTTAGTGAAAAATCCACAATTTTTTTATTGTTTTGAACACAACGATATATGTTAAAAACAGTTAAAAAGCATCTAAACAAACATGTTTGTGTTCGGATATGTGAATACATGTTTCATGACATTTATGCAAAACAAAGAAGTAACTTTCTGTGTTGCTTCAAATTATAAAGAAAAGTAAAGTGTTTAAACGTGAAACTCACAACATATTTTAAAATACTTAACATCAGTCAATTTGTTTGTTAAAAATCAAAATATGCTAAAAACGTAATTTCTAGAGAGAAACTGAAAACATATACAAAATGTCTATGGATTTATGAATTTCGATAACAAACTGTTATATGCACAACGCAGAAAGAAAATGCACTTAACTTACGTCTTATTGTTCGTTTTTTATATATTTGAAGGTGTTTTTAGTAGCTATTGTATATCTTCCAAGAGAATCTCGAAAGCCTTTCACTCCTCCATCAAATATTTGACCAATATGAGTAAACACATGGCCCCAAGATTTAGATACTAGTGGTTGGTCCATCAATGGTGCATGATCTGTGTGTAGGTCAACCTCCATATGCAAATGCTGTAAAAAAAATATCTTCAAATTAATATATATTCTGAGAACACAAAACTTTATGTTTCTGAAAATGCAGTGGTGCAAAAACAAATCCTAACTAAGTGACAAAAACAAATTTTATGCATCATGATTCAAATGTAATGTTCTTAAAAGGAAGAGTTTTATGTGAAAAACGCAGACAATATTTACTACCTATAAACACAACAATATATGCTTCCGTAAATATATATGTTTTCTCATATATATTAGATTGCATGAACAAAGAAGTGTTTCTACAACAAATTTAAAATGCTTAAAACACCAATCAATTTGTGGAAGGGATAAATCTGAGTTTTGGTGGTAACAACTATAAAAATAAATTAAATATTTTTTATTTGCTCGATGTATTAAAATCGAACTAAAAACATATTTTAAAATGCTTAAAACACCATCCAATTTGTTTGTTAAATTCAGAATATGCAAAAAACGTATTTTCTAGAGAGAGAAACTTAAAAACAGATCTAAAATTGTACTTCTGTTTTCTTATAACAAAAATATTACATTAAAGTTGAAAGAATAGATCTAAAAAGATATCAAACATTGAAGAACAAATCATATACTTAAGTTTGAAGAAAAAATCGTATGCTTAAATGAAGATGATAGTATGAAGATAGAAGATGAAGAAAACATGGTGTTTATGATGAAAGGTTTTTGGATGCAAACAGAAAATTTCGGACCCGAGATATAGAGAGAGATGGTTAAATAAAGATGAACAAAACATGTATTTGATGATGAAAGCTAAAAGAAAAAATAATTAAATGAAGATGAACAAAGAGAGATATAGATTGTTAGTATGAAATGAAGGTGCAATGAAGATGAATCTTGAGAGAGAAAGTTCAAAGAAAAAAAGTGAAGATGAAATAGAAAAAATATGTTTTAATTTGAAGAAAGATTAAGGTTTAGATGATAAGGAAGAAATTGCCTGTATATGGAAGAGAGAATTCCGGCGAAATAATGGTGATACTGCTGTCCGACTACGGTGGGTGAGTGATATTTTGTTGCCTTTTAATAGAGAAAAAGAGAGAGAATAATGGTAGGAAAGTTTGGAGAGGGGAAGAAACTTTTGTTGTTAAGGAGAGAGAAAGAAGAGAGAGGAGAGAGAAAATAATGGTAGGAAAGTGAAGAGAGGGAAAGAAATCTGATCTTATAAGGGAAAAAAAAAATATAAATCTTGAGTTTATATATAAAGGGTAGACTAGGGATTACCTAAAGTAATGGGTTCCTAGAGATGGGAAAATGAACCTAGGGATCCGAAATTGGGTTTGATATGGGTTTATTTTTCAAAAAATGGGTTTTGTATGCATTATTAGTGAAGGTTGGGCTTAATTTGGTATTTGACCCAATTTTTTGGGTTTTTCAATAAAAATTTCTAATCTGTTCTTAGGCAAATGATTTTGGTAGATGTATAATAAATGTTATATTATTTCCTATTTGTGAATTACAAAATTCTAAAGGGGTTTCTATTCGACATATATGATTTTAAGAGAGAAGTGAACTCGAACACAATTTCAATAGAAAAATTGATCTCGTTTTCTATCTATATTCTGCCACGTTCAACTAAATCACGTTATGATTTTGAACGTTTATAAATCACATATATACCATATTTTTGTGAAAATAAATATAGATTATCAACTCAGAAATAAATTTGACTGACTATAACAAAGAAGGCCCTCTAGTATAAAGAGTGTGACATGTATGTGAAAATTCTAATATTAAGTTATGAATGAAAGTTTTGTGTTCCAACACCTTCTCTATAGAAACTTCGACGAATTATTGAAACTTCATCGATTCATTTGATGGAGCTATAGTTTGGAGATGGAATGTGGAATTTCACATTGAAGGAGGAATCTTGAAATAAAGATAACATCTAGTTTTATTTTGTTGCGGCATTTCTTTTCAACTAATATCCATCACACCTTGATTAGATGACACACCAACTTAGCGAGAGCCTTTCCTGCTTATAATATAAAAACTTGACTACATCTAAAACATAAAAACATAAAGGTAAGACAATATCTATGTTGACAAACACGAATTATTACTTTCAACAAAAAAAATGAACAGGAACAATTGTAACTGTTTCGATGATCTAATTCTATTTTCGCAAAAATTATAACCTCACTCCATTTTATTGAAAACTTTGGACTATAGTCAAATTCTAACCACCAATTATCTGCCTCCAACCATGCTGTAACTATCTTTTGTATTTTATCTTGAATTGAATATTATCATTTATTTCAATATTTTTGTATTTTATCTTGAATTGAAGATTATCATTTCAATATTTTTGTTTTCATTGAACTTTTTTTCAAATTTGTCTTCAATAAAAACTTGCATATGAGGCCACCCAAACCAAAACATACGGACTACTAAAACCATGGTTTAACAAAATAGTAAAGTATTCTTAACAAAAGTAATTAATAGATAAACAGAATGCAACATTCTTTTAAAATGTGTAAAATTACAAGTACACTATAATACTAATAATTAGGAAAGTTGTAAATTTTACTATACGTTCTAATTTGTTATAAACTTTTATTACTAAATATAATTTAATTATCAGAAAGTCTTACCAAGTGACAAATTGAAACGTAGCAATCGAATATGATTAACATAAAATAAATGTAATGGAAGTTTTTTAGGGTCTGTCCAATTTTGTTAAAAGGCCTCTCCATTTTTACTTGGTAAATAATCATGGGAGCCAATATACGGACAACTGAATCCCTAATTTTTTTGAGAGATGCTAGAATCACAAAAGATTTTGACAAAAAAAAGTTCCCAGCTGATGTGGCGGTTGTGATTTTCATCTCTCAACG
>BEHA01050358.1:268888-289013 GCA_002897215.1 Eschscholzia californica subsp. californica | reverse complement strand
ATACCATGCGAGGGTCAGCTACTGAACCAGGGGTTATCCCTCTTGCCGTCCGTGATTTGTTTCGAATAATACAAGAGGTATCACTTTCCTGATACAAAATGAGGTTGCAAAAGTGCTCCAGTTGTTTTGTAGGCAAATGTTGTATAGTAATTGAATTCATTGACTAGTGAAGTAGTAAAGACAAGATTAGGCATAAGGCTTCCCACATCATAGTGCAAACAATTATTACCAATGTTAGTCGAGCTCAACAGAAAACTAAATCCCTTTGAAGTCATAGACTTCGGGAGTCTTGTATCTTTTTCCATCCCATGGGTGTTTCACTGTAGCACATTTATGGTTATTGTGTTGTTACTTTACGAGAGACATTTTTTTTTATATTTGTCTATTTTTAGGATGGGGATCGAGAGTTTCTTCTGCGGATGTCTTATATGGAAATCTATAATGAGGAGATCAATGACTTGTTAGCTCCAGAGCACAGAAAGTTACAGATTCATGAAAGTCTTGACGTACGCATTTTTATTTGTCAAAATCTGATTTTCAATGTTTGACTAGTAAACAATCCCTTTGAGTTTGTACTGCTTTTTTTCCTTTTGTTGAAGAGAGGGATATTCGTCGCTGGTCTGAGAGAAGAAATTGTCGCAACTCCTGAACAAGTTCTTGAGTTGATGGAGTTCGGCGAGTGTGAGTCTATCTATCTTTCTCATTCTCTTTCTCACTCTCTCCACTGACGTCTTTCTATTTTCATATTTTTAAATCTGTGTCTTCATATGGTCAAACATTGTTAGGAAATTGATGGTTGCTTATTTATTTTCCTAACACGCAGCTCACCGTCACTTTGGGGAGACAAATATGAATGTCTACAGTAGCAGATCTCATACAATATTTCGCATGGTAGGCTATTGCTACTAGTTATTTAGTCGCTGGCCTGGTTTGCAAATACTAAATACCAAATAAGTATTCATACTTTTCTTATCCGAAATTCAGATAATTGAGAGTAGAGATAGGACTGAAGATGGTGAAGTGGGTGTTTCGTGTGATGCTGTTCGTGTTTCTGTTCTTGTATGTGGTTATTGCTCTAACTTTATCCATCTCCTTTTTTCTTGTTATAAACTGTTTCTTTTTTATTATTTAATGACATCACATGATATTTCCGTGCAATACTGATGATGATCTGCTACTAGAGCTTAGTGGACTTAGCTGGTTCAGAACGTGCAGCAAAAACTGGTGCAGAAGGAATGCGCCTGAAAGAGGGTTCCCACATAAACAAAAGCCTGATGACACTTGGTACTGTGATTAAGAAGCTGAGTGAAGGTGCTGAAAGTCAGGGGTAAGTTCAGTTCATTGGTCAGTGTTTGTATGTTTTACCATTTCCTCATGTTACTTGCTTCTATTGCAGGGGTCATGTGCCCTACAGAGATAGCAAACTCACACGCATTTTGCAACCGTCATTGGGTGGGAATGCTAATACTGCTATCATATGTAATATTACCCTTGCACAGGTACCTACTCAATTACTCTATCAACTTTGTACTCTCCAAGTGAAAACATGGTAGTCATACTAACTTTGTTAAGCAGGATCTTAATCTTTCTTATGAGTACATGGTTGGATCTTTTCAGTTTGGGTTTCCTCGATGTATTATGTTTCCTCGATTTATTTATTGGTTGCTTTTCTTTTGAAATGTTTATTTTCAGTTTTAAAATGTTTATTGTTTCTCCAATATTGCGACAATATCTAGCTAGTGATAATTTTATATGCCTTTTCTTAGATATAACTATAGGATTTTTTCCATGAAAAACATTAAAGTTTTTTTTTTCTTTCCAAAATGTGATTTCACTAGTATCTTAATGTGGGGAAGCTGTGTAGCATTTAACTGGAGGTCAAATGGAGACAGAATTGTCGATATAATTCCCTAGGTAGAAACCCTTCGGATGAGATTTTCAACCTTAGAATGAAAGTTCCATGGTTCAGTTATCAGGTCAAGGTAAGGATAAAATTTGATAGTTATGGAAAGGAGGAAAAAACAGTCATACAACGTCAACATGGACTGCCTTGTGTAGCTATAGCGAATATACAAGCATCCACGTTATAATACAATATTCGAGTTGTTGTTAATCTTTCATGTGTGTTCAACTAGCTTCAGTCACTCTTCAAGACTCATTAGTTTCTGAATAAGCGTCGCGTTGTTTCCTTTTTTTTCCGGGTTATATTACTTCTTTTGACGCGGCATTGTGTTTCTTACTGTGTTTGTTGTTGCCTGTGCGGCTGTGCCCATATTTGTTCAATCCTCAAATTTTTTTACGCTACTTTGTGACCCCATCTCTACTTTCACTTTTATGGCAGATCCACTCAGATGAGACAAAAAGTAGTCTTCAATTTGCAAGTAGAGCTTTACGCGTTACAAATTGTGCACACGTGAACGAGGTTTCATTGTGACTCCAATTTGACATTTAACATGCATTTCTGCTTCAAATTGAAGCACTTTTACTACTTCACGTTTAGACTGTTTTTCGATTTTATTCAAACTACGAAACCATATATTTCTTGTGAGCAGATTTTAACAGATGCAGCTCTGTTAAAGCGTCAAAAGAAAGAGATTGAGGAGCTTAAAGCAAAATTACAGGTCTTTTATGTCCTATATCTTATCTTTAACTCCAGAAAACATCATTAGAATTTAGAATATCGCTTCTTTAGTTTCTTATATTCTGTTCTTGTAGGGTTCTCACTCTGAGATTTTTGAAGGCGAGATCCTGCAACTGAGAAATACATTGTTAAAGGTCAATGCATTCCCCGATTTGGAGTTTTTGTTATCTATTCTGAATTTCTGATATATGGAGCAAATTTAGGTTTTTTTTTTTTGCTTTCTACCGTGAACTTACGTGTTTACATGAGGTAAAAAGCAAAATAGTATGGAAGACAATCACATTTGTAGTGTCTGTGTTACACATATGTTCGAAGAAGGCATACGAATTTACTAAAGCCGGCAAACTTTCTTTTGTATAGAGTGAATTGGAGAGAGAACGAATAGCTTTGGAGTTGCAAGAAGAAAAGAAAGCTCAAGCACTACGAGAGAGGAGGCTCCAAGAACAAGCTAAGAAAATAGAGAATTTAAGTTCGATGGTTTTGAACTCAAACGTGGACGAAAATCGTCCCACGAATAAAAAGGTCAGTTTTATCTCTAATTTGATTAGGACATTTCATTTATGTGTATCTCAGCTTTGTGCAGTTGTACTTATTTGTTTTTTGTCTTCCTTAACCCTTCTCTCTCTCTCTCTCTCTTCAAAAATCTACGTTGATTCCCTTTTTTTCTTATTTGGTGCAGGAGAAGAGGCGAGATACATGGTGCCCAGGTCCCCTTTTACGAGAGACTGTCACCAAGCAGGTGAGTGTCGCTTCTCTTGAATGCTGGAATGATTCATATATGTCATTCAGAACACATCTTTGTGGTAAATGAAGTCATCTCAAAGGCGATGCTGAACTTACGCTTCACAAAAAATAATTTTCACATTCGTTTTTCTACGCAGTAATGGCATCATCTGTATAACTTTCTCAAAGTTAGGTAGTAGTCATGCAGGCTGAGAAAAAGGACAGAAGCATGAAGAATTATTTTCATTTATATAGGAAATTAGTTTGACGTGATAAAATTCGCCAAACTGATACTTCCAAGTTTCTAATGTATTTCTTGCAATAATATTCTTCTTGTCTCATCTTCTAACTGAATATTAGGGTGCAATAAGTTTATGCTTTTGATCTTGAATTTTCTCTGAATGCCAAGGAAGTAGCTTCCGTTGTATGCTTCGTTTTCCTCTAAATTTGAGGAACACATACTTCAATTAAAAGAAAAGTTTTATGAACAAAATTATATTAATCTAGAGCACAAGCACAATGTCAAGAACAAGTGCATCATCTCTCTCTCTCTCTCTGAGCTGAAGAACTTATCTTCGCGCACAAATTGCACAATTAATTATGATTAGTTATTGAGTACCTTACTCTCTCTTCACTTGTAGGATTATGTTTTACTTCAATTTTATTGAACTTGATGCACAGTGTTGCGATAATTAGTATTAGTCAGATTTCTCATTTATTCCAGATAGTGGAATGTTGAATTAACTTACTCTATTGTCATTTCAGTTGCCTCTCACCAGACCATACTCAAATGCCCCGTTTGAGGACCCTATAAGGCCTGACCGAGATATGGGACTACCTGTTCCTTTCGAAGAACTAGAGAAAGAAAATGAGGTGGTCGGTGTTGATATCACTCAAGATATCTGCATGCCAGAAGATGACAGGAGTAACTTGTTGGAGGATTGCATTCTTCCAAACGCTAATGCATTGCTGTGTGTAACTAATAGGAGAAAACCACCACTTAAGAAGAAGACAACAATTGTAGTATGTATCATTTTCTTAGATAATTTGTTTTAGAAAAACTTCAAAATCTTAACTGGACATATTTTTTTTGCAGGAGAACAAGGCGTCAGCTGAAACTCAGACAGCTTATGAAGATTTGCTGTTAGAATTTGAAACTCAGGTTTTTGTCGTTTTGTCCTTCCTTTGGGCTTTTCTTTTTGTTGAAGCCTTCTATAGTTTTAACCTTTTATCGACAGAGAACGACAAAGGACATTCATATCGAATGCTTAGCCACAAAGTTATCCGAGGAGGGTTATCATTTGGATGCAAAAAGCTTTTTTCCTTTTACACCATGTGGAAGTACATCTGATGGAGTTAGAGGCTCAACTTTGAGGGACTCGGAGGCGGTTCTTTTGATTGAGCAACTCCAGGAACAGGTCTCGCAAAAGCTGTTCTTCTAAGTTTTATTTGTTTTTTTCTCTTATATTTGTTCTTTTCAATCTTGGACATTGACTGGCAGGATATGCTTAATTCTGGTTAATGTAGATTAAGACATTGCAAATGGAAAAATCTTCTATCCAACAAGACTTCGATAATTTCGTTAAGACAGCAATGGAGCAAAAGATGCATAGTGTGGCCAAAGATGATGAGGTAATCGTGATCTAAATTACAGTACTTTGTTAGCTAACAGGATCCTGTGATTTTCCAGCTTGATATCTAATCTACATTTTCATGGTTTTGCTTTGCATTGCACTAAAAATGTCAACTGACGATACACAGAAGTAGGAGGTCACCTAGACACTTTCTTTGCCTCATTATGGCTTCTGAAGGAATGTTAATTGCAAAATGTGTAATGTTTAGAGAAAGGATTAATTTTGATTCAAAATACGCAAATATTAGTGGAGTTCTGGATGTAGCTTGAACCTTGAGGAACTACACATAATACTGGATAATCTTCCTGCAACTCTAGTGAATAGGTATGCCAGCTCCGAACAAATCCTCCAATTTGCTGTTTAAAAGTTCCAAATCAAGCCAAGGAACAAATAAACATATATAATGAACTACCTAAGTCAAGCAATAAGTTCTAAATGCAATAGGAGTGTCTTTGCTGTAGGAATTGCGGATTGCGCAAATCTCCCTATAGGGTATAAATCCCATTCCTTACTATTCTGTGGCGATTTCTCAAGTCAGTATGAACAATCTTGATCCAGAATTGTCAATTGTGTTGACCTGGTACTTGGTAATTGTTATTTTGGATCAGTTTTGCGTCATCTTTCACTTCTGAAATATCAAGAGGCTTTTATGTAACTTTTTCTGGTCCTACATCCCTTCGAATGTTAAAAGCCTGATATTTTATTGGGCTGTGCCTAGTAAAAATTTGGGAGTTTTCACGCCCATCGTAGTTTCCAGTTCTTCTGGATTGGAAGAATGAGGTTGCCTATGTAATCTTTATTGGTCGCTTTTGTGTGATTGAGTCCTTTTGGTTTGTTTCTATATTTGTTTCCTTTGGCTTGTTCCTTTTTGCCTTCTTGGCACTTAGTAATGAATTTTGTCATTTCTAAAAAAAAAGAACAACTCAATCTCTTAACTGAGTTTTTGTTCTGCCTTTTGCTCTTTCATTTATAAACTAGTAATTCCTTTAGTTTCTAGCTTTATTAAGAGAAGTCAGATGAATCAGATCAACAAGAGAAGCTTGAGGTGGATTTTTGAACACATTTCTTCATTTTACCTCTTTTTTGCTAGTCTTACTTTTCCTGTAACTTTTAGTTGCAATATGTTATGTTACTGTTGCAGCATATTGATTTCACGCTCAACATCTTTTTAGGCTGAAAATGGTAAAGCTATGATGAACATCTCAGTGGAGGTCGAAGCGTTAGTGGTGGAACTTCAGAGTTCAAGAGATGTTACTGAGAGTATTTGCTCTGTTGTGGACGAGCTATTTCAAAGCTTGTCAGTTGTATCACATATGTTCATGGTTAGTTCACTACCTTTTACTCACAAGTTCATGGCTCTGTTACTGAACACTTCAAAGGAGACACTCTGCTTCGACCCATGTTAGACACTTCATCATACAATTACAAATTTATAGCCGCATGTATATTGGACAAGGGGCGATATTAACTATATCGGAGATTACATCATAAATGCAGAAATATCTAAGTGAATTAAAATACTAATAAAATCTGACTTGCACATCAAACTAGCGAACTATAATTTTCTACCATAGTCACAATTAACAATGTCGCATATGCAACTGTCTGGAGTAATATTAAATAACTCAACATACAAAAATGTTGGGCAGTGGGCAGAGGAAAGCTAAAGGTATTGTTTTTTATAGTTTTACGGTCTTGCTGTTACTATACTGTGGCTCCATGTTCTGTCACTATTCAATTCATTTCCTAATTTATGGATGCAGGACCTCAAGTCCTCCATGTGCTTGGATTCTGAACAGTTGAAGTCGATCCTCAGTGACCACAAGAGGATTAACATTTGCATGCGGAATAAGATTTCTGAGCTTGAGAGTGATAAGGTGAGAACATAATAGAGTTGCTACTTGGTAGTCTTTGTTTTGTGATGTCTTTGAACTCATCTAAGTATTCTTCTGGAAATTGTTTTCGCAGTCTATTTTGCAGCACCAGTCCGTCGATCTCTGTAGTCAATTAGACGAACTTAGACTGAACCTCCAACAATCAGAGAAGGTTCTGGTGGTATGTCACTGTACTCGAATCTCATTTGATTAGGAGGTTTAAGGTAGTCTTCTAATATGACTTGCCCTTACAGGATCGTTGTGAATTGAATGAGTTGGAGAAGAAAGACTTCCTTACTCAGATTCAAAATCTTGAAAAGGAAATATCATGCTTATCATCTTGTTCTTTGGCAAGAGAAAAGGAAAACTTGAGAAAGGAGCTTGAGAAAACGAAATTGAAGTTGAAAGAGACTGAGGCCAAGCTGAAGAATGCTATCCAAGACAAAACCAAACTTGAGGTATTCGTTTATTCCTTTTCCTGTCTCTCTTCGCTAGTTTTTGTTCGCTGTAAAATATTTTCACATTGATCGCCCTCATTAACATTCCGTATAGGGAGAAAAAGCACAAGCTGAACGAGAGATAAAGCAATTGCATAGTAAGAAAAATCTTCTTGAGCGGGATATCTCCAGACGTGAATCAGTAGCTGACAGAAGGCGTGACTCACTTGTTGACAGAAGGCGTGACTCCAGGACATTTGATTTCAAGAAATCCAAGGGGATTGCTAGTCCTTTTAAACAGACGACACAGGTAAAAGGATGTGGTTTAGAAGGACTCAAGTTAGAAATTCTTAATACTACTGGAATAAGGAAATCATAGTTTGTGCCTTTGTGGTTTCATTCTTAGTCATGAATGCCGAAGTTGAATTTCCTGATCCAACAAAGTTGCCTCGGTTTCCATCATCATCTGCATGCGTTAACATCTCTTGCATTTGTCAATAAGTTTCAATAAATAATATGAAAATAGATATGGTATTTTACAAATAGATTTATAATAAATATGATTTGCAAAAACTTCTATAGCAATTTATGTTTAAGATCACGGAGAATCATGAATAACCTAATATCGTTGTTCAAGTCTTGATGCACTGAGTACACAAGTTATTGTCATATTGATACTTGTATTGAAACATGTCGATACTTGGGCTCTGTGGCCGAAAGGCGCATTGTTTTTTTAAGCAGCTGGTTTCTAGTTGTAAGCTGCAGCAGCAGTAAGCGAATCAGTTTTTTGTCCCCAAACAATTAACCTGGTCAGAAGCATGCCATTAGCAGCTGTCAGTAGTAGCTGGAAGTATGGGGACATAAGATATATCTAGATATATGCTAAATTGAAACATCTTAAATTTCTGTGATTGCTGTAATTTTAGTTATCTTATTACGTAACTTCGACGCTCTTACTTCAATAACTATACCCGTGTGGCCGTGCCTTTGCAAACTCATGTGTTTGGTCATGCCTTCACCAACACGCGTGTTTTTTTTTACTTCTGTGTCTGAATATATTCATCTTACCATCATTATAAGGGAGAATACAAAAAGCTAGAAGTCCTTGCATTTGAGATGGAAACAACTATTGCTTCTCTGGAAGAAGAGTTGGCAGCTGTACATGCAGAAAAGGAGGAAACCTTAATTAAGAATGAAATGCTGGCTTCAGAATTGGAACTTGTGTCTATCAATTTGAGTAAAACAAATTCCGATATGGAAGTGTTGCGAGAAGAGGTTTCAGGCATGGTAAGCTTTTCAGCTTTGTTCTCTAACTTTCTGTTTTTTGGAGTCATTTGTAGAATCAAAAGAATTTGAATATTTTACAATTTTTTGGTTAAAGAAAAGTAGGCTGGCTGAGTCCGAGTCATCCTGTAATGAAATGGAAGCATCTATCAGCCTTTTGTTGGAGGAAAAAGAAGAGCTGGCAATGGTACTAACCCACTATTTTAGATTTCATTCTCTCTCTCTCTCTCAATGTGATGTAATATTTTGTTTTATCAGTTTATTATTTGAATCTACAGCAACTCGCTAATTCCCTTTTGGAAATGGAAGAGGAAAAAGTAATATGGTCGTCTAAGGAGAAAGCTTCTATTGAAGCACTTGCGGATAAGGCAAAGTTATCAAATGCTGAACTTGCATCGTTGTCGAAGAATATAGAAGAGGTATATTTTGTCTGCAGAGTCTTCTTTCGACCTGGTGCTTTATGTATGCGATTTAACATTGAATTTCGTATATTGAAGGTGAAGCATGAACTTGAGTCCTTCAGAAATGAATGCGAGGTCCTAAAGGAAAAGTTAAAACTTTGCGAGGAAAATGCTGACTGGGAGAGAAAATGCAGGTTTGTTTTACTTTTGCTTCTTGAAGTAATTACTATTCTATTCACTTGCCCCAAAAAAGAAGTGCCTATCTGTTTTTACTGCTCCTTAAATGGGTATTAGAGTGGTTGGTACAGGAGTTGATCATTATCTTTCAGAAATTTTAATTTGATGCCTTCTTTATTTGAAATTTCATTTTCTTCTGTAGTATGGATAAAACAGTAGAGATTGATCAGCTAAGACTCGAGATTTCCAACATGGAGAATGAAACTAGTCGAGAGGTAAGACTAAAATCCTGATGACACGGTTAGCTGTGTTGTTTGCACTAATAATATCGTCTTGTTACGGTTAGCACTAAAACTAGTTATTCTTCTATTGCCACTCTCTTTGATGTCACTGCAACTATCAATTGTTTCGGATGAGTTTTCATATTGCTTACTGCCTGCTCTTATGCTTTGTGGTCATTTTGAGACATAAACTGACGTCAAATATTTTAAATTGAAGGTAAAACATGAACTTGAGTCTTTCAGAAATGAATACAATGTGCTAAAGGAAAGGTTAAACCTGTCAGAAGAAAATACCAAATGGGAGAAAAAATGCAGGTATCTTTTTTCGTTTTTGTACTTGTGCTCTCTTTCTGATTCAAACTTTGAAGTTCCCATTGTCTTTAAGCTCTTTGCCAAAAAGTTATACTGTTGCTCACGACTGTTCAAGATTTGATAGGAGAACTTCACTCCTTCAAGATCCTTCCATCATCACACGTCCTCCTCTGGCGTGATTTTTTGCTTGATTCAAAATCTCCAGCAAAGTTCCAATCTGATCTACCTCCTAGTCGCTGCTCGCCCCTAAGAAAGCGAAGATCCCAACTCACACCATTCTCCATATCGCTGTAGAACTCAAACACCGAGCCTTTTTGCTTGAGCGAGATTTACGAAGGAGTAGGGAGTATCTTTAAGCGGTCTACCCCTGCACCAAACATGACCCTTTTGGGTTTCAAAGATTTCCAGCCTCCCCAACTCTCCTCACACTTGTCCACTATAAGTCTCCGACAAAGGGCTTACTTATCCACTCCAAACCTCTACAACCACTAGCTAATAATTATTCATGTCTTTCAGGTTGTTCGATACCCAAAACCCCTTGTTCTTGGGGTACAAACCTTCATCAGTTTCTCTTCCATTCTGAGTCCTCGACTGGTCATGGACTATTAGTTTTCAAATGACGTGTTTAGTATAGAGGTATCGGTAAATGATGTTGTTACACCAAGTTTCAGTGGTATTCGGTACCCTGAGAAGGCAATTAAATTCTCATGGTTGACATAAAGAACACTCACCTACAAGACTTCTGTCCAAAATGTTGCAGATTTCTTTAGCTTGGGTTCATGTAGATTGGTTGATTTTTTAGGTCTGATGCAGTACGTTTTTCAGTTACAGAATATTAGAACATTAATAACCTTGGGAGTTGATAGTAATAGAAGTCTGAAATGACTCTGTTTGCTTTCACTATTCTGACTTTCATTTTGTCAGCAGTATGGAGAAGACTGCAGAGATTGATCGGCTAAAACTCAAGATTTCCGAAGTTGAGACAGAAAACTGTCAGGAGGTAAGACTTCAGTTACTAAAACATTACTTCCTCAAGTAGTAGTGGCAAAAAGTTAATATTGAAAAAACTTAAAGAATATCCTGATGGTAATGGTATTCTGAACTCGCAATATTTAATAAATTTATGTTGTAATTCTTGTGAATCTAACCCATATGAAATATTTTAACAGTTAACAAAAGCTAGAGTTGATATGGATGAACTTCGTAGAAAACTATCTGATTTAGATATGAAGATTCATCAAGTGAGTGTTTCCCTTCTTCTACAGCTGTTTCTTAGTTTAAGTTTTTGTGCGTTCACCAAGTTGGAAATGTTTTGTTTATCTTGTTCGATTCGTTAAAGTATTACTTCTACAGGATACAATATGTAATATTAACGAGAAAGCCAAGCTAAGGATGAGGCTTCGAAGTACACAAGCAAAGCTTGATGCTCACCGAGGCAGACACAGAGAAGCAATGGACGAAATAGTGTTTATGAACAAGCAATATGAGGAAGCATCAACTAATCTAAAGAAACAGTTAGCAGCAAAAGGGATTGAACTCCTTCACTACAAGAAATTAGAAGCTGAAAAGAAGATGCAAGCCATGTAGATCGAAATATCGTTGTTGTACCATTATATGTATGTCAAAAAGGGTTTCTTTTGTTAGTTATAGTAGTCATAAGAGAAACCCCATATATTTTTATACTATACGAAAATTGGTTTCTATTTCGAAACCAACCTATCAATGTATTTAGCATGTGTTATGTGCTCAAATTGTGTCGATGCGAAAAGTTGTTGTGACACCATATCAGTTTCGAATTTTATCGGTCTGTCGTTTAAATTCATATGTATAGATTGTACTATCAGTACTTGAATCGAGAATCAAGAATCAAGATCAATCATGATTTTGAATTTATATATTCTAAAGTTACACATGTTGAAATCAAATATTAATTCATTCACTCACTATAAATTGACATGAAAAAAATCTCTAAATTTAGAGATTGCATTTCATTCTCCATTGTTATTCTTTATCTTCTTCAATAACTTCGCTCTAGGTTTTAGAGGTTTTTGAATCAAATAAGAAGTCTGAAACTTAACCATAGCTCTCAAAACTGAAACCAATTTCTCTTCAATTTCAACTCCATGATCAGGAGGCTCAAGAATCCTAAGAGATCTTGCTACCGCTTCAATTGTACTCATACACCCACCAAATGGTTCTTTCCTAAGTATCAATTCTGAATCAAATATACTCTCCCCATCAACCTCAACATCATATTTCAAACAAACCCTAGTTGCAAATTTAGACAAAAATGGTAAACTAGCAGTAACCATCTCTTTTGCATGCTTCCATGTCCCATCAAACACAATCAAAACCCTATTTTGATTCTCACCCGATCTTGAAGAAAAAGAAGAAACCCATTCATTCAATTCAATAGCTGGTGAAGAATCAGTACCTGGAAATAGAAATATCGCTTGAGAGTTGGAAATCGAAGTAGTGGTGGAGTTGTAGAGAGAATCAAGAAGTGGGGAAGAACCAAGATTAAGGCGTCTACCAATTAGGGTTTCACAATTTTGAAGACATTTGGTTAAGATTGGAACAGTGGCTAGTTTGTGACGAACTTCGTGAGGGTGATGTAAGATTAAGATTTGAGTAGAGGTTAATAGAGGTTTGGGTGGAATTAGGTTACAGAGACAGACTTTAACAGGTCTTGAACATCCATGAATGCATATTTCTCTTCCTTTTCCATTGATTTCTTCTTCTTCCCCATTTCTTGATTCTTCTTCTTCAAATTCGAAGTGGGTAAGTAGTTCTTCACCATCTTCCCATTCAACACTCTTCCCCCCAAACAAGAGAACAAGGGTAGTTTTTTCAAAAAAAAAAAAAAGAAGGGTTAAGTTTTGAAGTATAAAACTCTAATGAGTGTATACTTGGTGTAAGATAAATTGGACTCTAAATCATGATGGCTTGAGTAAGGGTTTTTTTTTTTTTTTTTTTGTGTAATGGTAGGACATAATTCTTAAGCCCACGACTTCTTGGGATCGAGTCTCGATAGAAACAGTTTATCACCAAGATTTATCACATGTAATTTAGACACTAAATAAAGTAGATGTTGTCGGACGTTAAGCTCTTTGTTGTCGGGTTTTAGGCATCTTTAATTATTGGTTTAATTTAAGTAATTATCGTGCTTATCACATCTTCATGATCTATCAATTCTTGTTACGACTAACGTAGATCGTCGATGAATTGTCAAAAAAAAAAAAAAATCACTTGCCTGAGTCTGACTTGTCTTGAGTTTCAATTGTCTAGTACAAATTTTGATTGCCTAAGTCTTGAATAATTTAACTGAATCTTTCGTCAATCCAAAATTAATCTAAATCAGTCATTCAGACATACCACACTTCAAGAATCAGATAACGAAAAAAAATCTGACTCGAAATAAGAATCTAAATCATTTTCGTCAGGAGAACAATTTTCATTTCAGTTTTTTCTAATTGGATCTATTTTATGTGTTTGACTCGAAGAAATTCAAAATCATTAGACGAATATGTTACAAAACAAACATCTTAAAATCGGACTCTAAGTCCATTCAGGTCTCAAATCATTTCAGATCTGACTTTGAAGAAACCAAACGTGACCTTAAGTGGTTGTCCAAGTTCCCTCTCTTTTTCTTTTGCTGTAAGCAACTCCGGCATGAGCTAAAGAGGCCGCCTGAAAGATATAAACAACGGCTACTATTTTCCAAGTATGGCGAAATGTAAAAGTTTCTTCCTCCCGGCTCTTTCAACCCACCCAAGGTATTCTCACCGTTCCTTCTCTACTTCTCTTTTCTCCAACCCTAAACCTGAAACCACTCATACCCTTGAACATCCTTCAAAGGGTAATCCTCAATCGGAGGAATTTTCAACATTAATCTCAGACTCTTTTGTTGTAGAAAAGATTTTTTCACATTTAAAAAACAGAAAGTTTGAATCTTTAAACCATTTAACATGTCGTTTGAATCCCTCAATAGTTGTTGATATATTGTACAAATGTTGCGGAAATGTACAATTAGGTTTAAATTTTATTGATTTTTTAGCAAAGTTTCCTACTTTCAAACAGAATTCAAATTCTTTGAGTGCAATGATTCATATATTAGTTAGGGGTAGGAGAATTTCTGATGCTCAAGTTTTGATACTTCGAATGGTTCGAAAAAGTGGTGTTTCAAGGTCTCAAATTGTTGATTCATTGGTATCTACTTATCATTATTGTGGTTCCAATCCTTTGGTTTTTGATCTTTTGATAAGGACTTATGTACAAGCTAGGAAACTAAGAGAAGCATCTGAAGCTTTTCGAATTTTGATTAGTAAGGGATTTTCGCCTTCTATAAACGCTTGTAATAGCCTTCTAGGTGGATTAGTCAAGGTTGATTGGGTTGATATGGCGTGGGATATTTACGGGGAAGTAACCCGTGTGGGTACCCAAGTAAACGTTTACACTCTAAATATAATGATTAATGCATTGTGTAAGGACGGGAAAATTGAGGATACCAATTTGTTTCTATTGGACATGGAAAAGAAGGGTGTTTTCCCGGATATTGTGACTTATAATACTCTTATCAATGCATATTGTAAGGAAGGGAACTTAGATGAAGCTTTTGAGTTGATGAACTCAATGACAACTAAAGGTTTAAGGCCGGGTACTGTTGCGTACAATGCGATTATAAATGGTCTATGTAAGGATGGGAAATATGTGGCGGCAAAAGAGACTTTAAGTGAGATGATTAGTATTGGATTGAGTCCTGATACGTCTACCTATAATATATTGCTTGGCGAGTGCTGCAGAAATGGTAAAGCTGCAGATGCCGAAAAGACTTTTGAGGAAATGGTGCATCATGGCGTTGTTCCTGACTTGGTTAGCTTTAGCTTGCTTATAGGATTGTTTTCTAGGAGAGGGGATGTCAATCAAGCTTTGAGGTACTTTAGGGATATGAATAATGCGGGCTTGGCTCCTGACAGTGTGATTTATACTATGCTTATTGGTGGATTTTGTAAAAATGGGAGTATATCGGAGGCCCTTAAGATGCGAGATGAAATGATAGAGCAAGGTTTCCTTCCTGATGTGGTTACTTACAATACTCTTTTAAACGGGATGTGCAAGGAAAAGAGGTTGCCTGAAGCCGACGAGCTTTTAGGAGAGATGGTAGAGAGGGGGATATCTCCTGATTATTACACTTATACGACTCTTATCCATGGGTACTGTCAAGATGAGAATGTGGAAAAAGCACTGAACTTGTTTGAGATGATGGGTGAGAGGAATCTCAAGCCGGATATCATTACATACAATACTTTGATTGATGGGTTCTGCAAGGAAGGTGACATGGAGAAGGCTAACGAGTTATGGGATGAAATGATTTGTCAAGGAATATTCCCTACCCACGTTTCTTATAGCATTTTAATAAATGGACTATGTAGTAAAGGTCACGTTACTGATGCACTAAGGTTGTGGGATGAAATGGTTAAAAAGGGTATTCAACCCAATATTGTTACATGTAATTCTATCATTAAAGGGTATTGTCGATCTGGTCTTGCTTCAAAGGCAGACGAGTTCTTGAACAAGATGATTGCCGAAGGAATTGTTGCCGATACAAGAACATATAACACTCTTATACATGGGCTCGTGAGAGAGGAAAATATGGATGATGCTTTCAGTTTTGTTAATAAAATGGAGAGTGAAGGGCTATTACCTGATGTTATTACATATAACGTACTAGCCCATGGTTATTGTGTACAGGGTAGAATGCAAGAAGCCAATCTGATCTTCAGGAAGATGATCCAAAGAGGTGTAAACCCTGATCAATCTACATATACGTCATTAATAAATGGATATGTCGCCAAGGACAATTTAAAAGAAGCATTTCGTCTGCACGATGAAATGTTACAAAAAGGTTTTGTGCCAGACGATAAGTTCTAAGATGTTGGTCTGGAATTGACCAAGCCAAATTGATCTGGAGAAGGTAATTCTTGCAGCTATTTTCCTACTCCTCTGAATAAGTCTCTATGTCTATGTTTTCTGTAGGTATTTGTTAGTTGTTTAGTTTCGGTTGTGATTAGAATATTGATGGATGTCACTGTATAGTATAATGACAGGTTCAAACCGGTTCGGTTTACACAGAAGACTTTGCTGGATTTCAGACTCCATGTGAGTCGCCAAGACATCTCTGATGACACCTGAGGCTGGAACTTTATGTGGTATCGTTCTTTCGTGACTTGGTGTCTCTATTTTATAATCTCTACTCTGAGTTAAATGTTCTGATTAGGAAGTACGACCACCGTGGTTACTTCTTGAAGCATGATACTTAGTATGACGCCTAGTTTTCTTATTGCAAAGCTTATTTTAATTTTGTACTACTAATGCCAGCTGAACTGAGTCCAAAATCTAGTTGTCTATTCTGATTTCTCCGCCGACAAACTCACGGCTTCCAATCCATTAGTCAAGGTAAGCGTGAAGATGAGCCAACTGCAATTCTTTTAATTTCTGTTTAATCAGGTTTTTCTGTACTTTTATCATCCCATTTTTGCTCTTCATTTCTGCAGTTCGCAGAACGATTTGGAAGAAGAAACTCAAAAGTTAGACACCGAACGCCTAAAATGGTTTGGATCGAGTAAGACTCATCGATGCAGTAGAGGTTTGCCTTAAAGAAACCCGGGGCGGGCGCAAAGATCCTGCGTAAGCATCTCTGCATGTACTACAACTTGAAGCTAAACGACTGAATCTCTTCGAGCTTCTTTCAATTTCTTGTTGTTTTCTCATGTAAATATAGATGCAAACAATCTGGTAGACCAGCTTGCACAATTGTCTAGAAACAGAAGAATCTCGCGAGAATGGCAGAATATACATAAGGCCTAACTCGATGATGAACTGCTTAAATCTTTATGTAACTTCCTTCTATCAATGAATACAGTTTTTAAAACACCTATTGGAATAGCTTACTTGTTTGGGGTTTACATTTTTGATCAACCATACGACTAAAAATTAATGAACGACTTTTCACGGTGTAAAATCATTAAGATCTAACACGGAAAAACGAATCATATAAATAATTAAACGCGTATTAGTTTAGGCGTACGAAAGTGAATAATGAGTATGAGGCCTTATTGAGTAATAAATAACAAGTAAGATAATACATTTGAACTGAATTCCTTGTCTTGTTGACGCATTTAAACAATTTTAATATGAGATTGATAGATAAAGGTATATGACTTTTAGGGTTTTTGTTTTGTCTCACATGTTTTTTTCATCTTAAATAATAATTATAGTTGGATCTATTAAAACAAAACTCAGTGTCAACAAGTGACTTAAAAAAATAAATGAGGTATATAATAATATAAAATTCATATTTATTGACATGTGAAACATATTTATCATTTTAGCTTTTGTTTTCTTTATCAATTTTTAGTTTCCATTCTCAATTTCTCATGAATATGATTCTCTCAATTTACACTCATAATAACAATAATAAAATACAATCTTGAGGTACTCCATCGTGAATCAATTGTTGCCCAAAGTTCAAAGAGCTAATACAACTCACGGCCAATAATCACCTACAACAGATGAACCAAGGATTAGTTTCAAATCTAAAATCTCTTCTTCAACAGAAAGAAAAGGAAAAAGAATGGTTCATCTTTACTCATCTGTTATGGGAGTGGTGGAAGACTCGAAACGAAACCCATTTTCACCAAAAACCTCCAGATCTAGAAAGATGTTGGTGGAATACAAGAGAATCTATAAGGTACGCACCCCCTTTACTCACCTCTTCTTCTTCGTTTCTTACTCATGATGCAGATAACTGGATTCCACCACATATGGGTCAAATAAAGATCAACTGTGATGGTTCTTACTCCGAAAATAGGGCTTCAGCAGCAGCGGTTGCTCGTGATTTCAATGGAGTCATCGTGGGTTCGAAGAACTTACATTTCAGACCACGTTCGCCATTACACAGCGAATTTCTAGGGTTTTGGCTGGGATGCGACCTAGCTGAGGAGATGGGTTTGGAAGACTTTATATTGGAGGGAGACAGTAGGGTTTTGGTTGATATGTTATCAACCGTAGATGCTGATGTCCCGTGGAGATTGATGGATGAGATCGAGAGTCTTCGTAGGAGGCTGGCAAGTCGACACGTTACCATACTCTTTACCCCTAGGAATTGCAATTGGGTAGCCCACAATTTGGCTATGGCCGCATTCACCCCCTAAAGTGGAGTGATTATTGGTTTAGTCCTTCTCAGTTAACTCTCATAAGTTTATGCTTACTCGTTTTGTTGTAAACTTGTGTTATTTTATGAGATTTATTTCCCCTCAAAAAAAAATAACAATAATAAAAGAGAAAATATTATTGAAAATAAAAATAATATTTATTGCTAAGATAATTTCGAATTTTATTATGCAATAACAAATAAGATTAGATTAAGAATTTCATATAAAAATAATTTAAATTACCAACTATAATATTTTAATAGTCCAAGTAAATCCACTAGCTCTTTCAACTTGCTTTTGTGATTAAAAACACACAATTATAACTTTACGTAGCAATAGTGGCCAGTAATATCTATCTGTAAATATTTTGACTAGATTCAACTGATATTATTTATAAAGATAACATTTTCTTGTTTGTCGATTAAGTAGTTGCGTGTACTTGGAACATCAAACTTATATAAATCAACAAGTTTGTAACCTAGTTTTTAGAATGTCTAGCGATGAAAATCGATGCTGACATGTTGTTCTTTCCCTATTGCAACTATCAACTATCAACATACCAAATTCTAATATAATAACTTTGCCTTTTGTTTTGTGTTAATGTTTTATAGTATTAAGTTCAAAAACATTAACAAGGAAATGGTCATCCAACTTGAAAAGTGAATACATATCTATTTCGGTTCAATTCATCATACACCAATTGAACGAGCAACAAAATCGTCATCCAACTAGAAAAAGTAAATATTTTTTTTATTTAGGTTCAATTCATCGCACACCAACTAAACTGTTCCCCTTCTGTATCTTTAACTAGTTTTTTTCTATTTCGATTGTTACAAGGAACAAATTAATGATAAGAAAAATACTACTTGGCTTGAAAAATAAGGTCGACGACAAATTAAATATTGATATAAACAATGTAGGGAGAGAAATGGTTTGGGTAATAGATACCGGCCACATGAGACTTGGGTCTATAGCAGACCCTTTTTTCTACCGCTAAATAACCTCCCAATTATGTAATATACTAATAGTTATTGCAATTGATATTTGTTATCTCATGATTTATTGTGTGAGTTGACATGTCTGCCACATGCTACGGTGATGTCACATTCTCAAAAAAATTAGGATTGGATTTTTGAAGAAAGAAGTTGGGTCATCAAAATACACGAGAACGCCACGGTCTATACGAACATAGAAGTAATCAAGTAGTCAAGTGGATGATTTTATAAGGGAAATTTTACTATCATATGTTTATATTTATGTGGTGACCAGGCTTGTTCTTTTTTTTTTTTTTTTTTCAACAAAACAAAAAAAAAAGTACAAAGTTTTTTTCCCATCTAATACTAACACTCTTAGAAAATTAACCCCAAATTAAGACCACACTGTTCAAAAAATGATGTTTTATGGTGGAAATGTAGGAATGAAGAAGATGATAGAGTACAAATTTTACATAAACAAAACAACCATAAATGAATGTGGTTGTTAAAAGAACAAGCCTTCTTTTGTTATTAAAATATTAAATACTTACCTAAAAACCAATTAGTTTTGAGTTCGTGACTATAAATTTAATTTTTATCAACAAATTTTGGTTGGAATTGTTATCATTCGAAACACAAAATACATATATTACCTTAAAAAGAAACTCCCAGAAACGAAATACGAATAACACTAACTTTTATCGATGGTTAGTGAAGACTTATGTTTTTGTTATGTCATAATAACTATTTGAGGACAATGGTTAATTTAGACCCTTCAACTTATTGATAACTTATTTTTGCCAAATAAATAAGAAACACACCCCCATTAACTAGCTTGTTGACAATCAAGCTTTAGTAGAGTATAATAATGGGATGAGAGTTGAGTTTGGACATTATCCCTCAAAGTACAACTACATCAATTCAATTTCACAGCCGGCATACATGACTACCATCCCCATATTTACACACTATTTGACCTTTTAATAGTTTAAACCACCATTTCTAATACTATATAACCAAGTCTTCTCCTCCCACCACAATATCAACCCTAACCAAGTCTTCTCTCCTAAATCCAAAAACTCCCTTAATTTCTCTCTCCCTTTATCTCTTCAAGAGACATACAGACAACACAAAGAAGAAACAAAAATGGGAAATGCAATGACTCTATGTTTCC
>BEHA01050358.1:226504-255352 GCA_002897215.1 Eschscholzia californica subsp. californica | reverse complement strand
CCTATTCAGACATTGACTAAATTCAGCTAACTTTTCAGATTTTCATTAATTAAAAAACAAACGTCTGAAATCTGAATTAAGACCCAATTCAGATTTCAGATCTGAAAAAATAAAAAAACAAACAGCACCTTACCCTAGCTTTCATCTGGTTCTCTTGAGTCTCACCATATGATATGCTATTAGCCTTTTACTCCAAAAAGACTCAACACCAATCCTTCTTGAAATTAGGTTTTAAGCACTTTCTATTTTCCCAAGTTACTAATAGTTAAGCTTCTTCAGTTGAGAGCAAGATGGAAGATTAGCTAGGAAACCCTAAGTTCAAGGACATATCTCATCTATCAGGGTAGTCTAATATCCTAATCCTCTCTTTGATTTATATTTTTATTTTAACTGCTAGTTTACTTTCTGGTTTTCTAGCCTACCTCTTTGCATATCTGGTTCCTTCTTATAGGCATATCTAGGTTTCATTGGCGTTGTTACAAAGTTTTTCTTTATCTCTGCGGCCTTAAGTTATGGAGCATATGTTATATATCAGCTATCTTTGTCTTTGATGTGTTGTGTTGATAGTTGTTTGGTATGAATTAGTTCAGGTATTAGTCTAGTTTTGGTGGCTTAACTGTTTGAGAGTCCATTTCTCTGATATAGTTTCTTAGGTTTTCTCTTTCTAGTAAAAAAAGAAAAAAGTAAACACATAAGAATATTTATATTTATATTTATATGTATTTCTTAGATTATATAGGTTTGGTTTTATATTAACTTTTATTTTAATTATAATCTTTATATTAATCCCCTCCTTATTTTTTAGTTTCCTGCTTTGTTAATTTCTATATTCCTATTTTAGATAATATAGTAACAGGTACTGTGTTTAAGGTCAACTGCTTCTTAGATAGTTTATGCTTATGTTTGCATTTCTATTGAATTTCCTTCTTGTATTATTAGTGATTTTTGCTTTCATCTTAATTCCATCTCATAGATTACTCTGTCCCAGACTTCGGCTTTTGTTTTTATCCTCCCTTTCTGTCTTTGTTGGTGACCTGGATTTGAGCTTTATCCGGTTTCTTTTGGGCGCGGTCTGTATTGGAAGAGGAGGAGTACCTATAGAGTGATTGACCTGAGCCTTACTCTGACTTCAGGCCCTCCAAGGGCACCCCTATTCCTTTTGAGGGCAATCCTTTTCCTTTATTGCCCTTCGCAAGGGTGCCTTTTAATTAGACAGTTAGATATGAACCCCAATACTAGCACCCCAGGCCCATCCATCCTGAGTTGGAATGTGAGAGGAATCTCCTCTTACATCACCAGGAAGCACCTTATGAAACTCATTAACAAAAACAACCCAGACATTATTTTCTTATCTGAAACGAAAAACAAATCGAATAATATTAACAAACAACTTAAAATTAACAAACATTACGCTAGTTACTTCGTGGAACCTAGTAACAAAGCAGGAGGTTTGGCCTTGTATTAGAAACACCATCTTGATACCAGTATCTTATACTCGGACAACAATATCATTCACGCTGAAATTAATAACACGCACAGCAACTCCCATAATATAGTGACTGGGTTCTACGGTTGCCCTTATCATAAAAATAAACTTAAACCTTGGAAAACGCTAGAAACCCTTAAGGTGGACAATAACACCCCTTGGATTGTCATAGGTGACCTCAACAGTATCCTTGATAGTCAGGAGAAAGTTGGTGATTCTATAACTTCGAACTCTCAAATCCCTAAGATTCTCTCCCACATCAACCAGCTTGAGCTTATGGACATGGGTTACCAGAGTAATCCTTACACTTGGAGCAACAAGCAGTTCGGGGAAAATCTCATTTAAGAGAGACTTGACAGAGCCCTTTCTAACCTCTCTTGGCTGAAGATTCATCAATTATCCGGCATCAATCACCTTGATGCAGTTGGCTCAGACCACCTTCCCATTCTTCTCACGGATATCAACAACAATAACATGAAGCCGAAACCGTTCAAATTCCTCCGTACCTGGATGTCGCACCCCGATTGTCATGACTTCATTGCGGGGAAATGAACCAGTAATCACAACATACAAGTAGACCTGAAGAAGTTGAGCAAGCACCTCACCAAGTGGAACAAGAACGTTTTTGGCAATATAGAGCTCAATATTAATAGAATCACGAATTCCTTACAGAATAGCAGTAATAAAGAGGAGATCAGTCGTCTGAACAATCAACTGGAAGATTGGTACAGGTATCAGGAGAGCTTATGGAAGGAAAAATCTAGGAATAATTTTATCTCTTTAGGAGACAAAAACACCAAATACTTTCACTCTCAGGCCATTCAGCGTAACCGCACTAACAAGATTATGGCGATCAAGGATAACAATGGTGACTAACAAGAGGGCATTAGTAACATCCACTGCACCTTCACTTCTCACCTCCTCAATATCAGTACATCGGCCAACACTAGCCCAGGCCCTAAAATCCTCAATCTCTTTCATAACTCCATTACTCCTCAGAATCAGGAGCTTATTGCCAATCCTGATAACTAGCTAGTTCATAACTTTTTCCAGTCGGCTGAATTGCCCCCTGAAGCCAACCACACTCACATTTGTCTCATCCCGAAAACGGCCTCCCCTCAAACCCCAGCAGATTATAGACCTATCAGCCTCCTTAATACTACTTACAAAATTATTACTAAAATCCTGGTTGATAAACTTAAGCACACTTTAACCTCTATCATTACTCCTTTCCAAGCTGCCTATATTCCAGGAAGACAAATTTCAGATAACATTATCATCGGGCAGGAGATCATTCACTCGCTCAGGAAAATGAGAGGAGCTACGGGTTATTTTGGTCTTAAATTAGATATGTCGAAAGCGTTTCATCGGATTGAGTGGAATTTCCTGACTGATATCTTGGCTAAATTAGGTTACTCTGAACACTGGATTAAGATGATACACAACTGCATCTCCACCTCTTCCATGGCTGTGCTGGTTAACGGTCGCCCGGGGCCCACTTTCTATCCTTCTAGAGGTATTCGGCAGGGAGATCCTCTATCCCTTTTTCTATTTACCATAGCCATGGAAGGTTTGATTCGTCTTATCGCTGCGGATAATGACACGGGTAATTTCAAAGGCTTCCCCACCAACAACCCCAACCTTGTGATTTCACACCTCCTCTTCGCGGACGATTGCATCATTTTTGGTAGAAACCCCCTCGATAACATCCACATCCTCAAATCCATCCTCAACATCTTCTGTGAAGCCTCAGGTCAAATGATCAACTACAATAAGTCCAACATTTTCTATTCGAAGAACTCCCACCCGCAATTCAAGCGGCTCATCATGCGCACCCTTAAAGTCAAATATGCGGCCACGTCAGATAAGTACCTCGGAGCTCAGTTGTTCATTGGGGCACATAAGAAGAAGGTCTTCAATGATATCATCCATCAGATAAAGAGAAAACTGGAGAAATGGAATCACTCATTCCTTTCTCAAGCAGGGCGCACTGTTGTCATTTCGGCAATAGCTGCGGCCGTACCCCGATACCAAATGCAATGCTTTGTCGTCCCGAAAGGCATAAGTAAAAGCATTTCGACTGTCCAAAAGTCGTTCTGGTGGGGCAGGTCTAGAGGCATATGCACCAAATCTTGGTCTGCTATTTGCCTCCCTAAATATATGGGTGGTCTCGGTATTCATCGTCCTGATCTAGACAACACTGGCATGCTAAGCAAATTAGCCTGGAGACTCCAATCTGAACCGAATGCAATGTGGGTGCAATTCTTAAAAGCCAAATATTTCCCTCACACGGAGAATCCTGATCCAGCCAAGTCCCACCACTCTTGGAACTGGAAAACCATTAGTAAACACCTCAATCACATTGAAGAACTTACCATTTGGGAAGTACATTACGGAGAAAAGATCAATATATGGAAAGATAAATGGATCCCATCTATGCACCATCCTCCTTGCGACAATCAAAACTCTAATCTTACTACTGTTTCTCAGCTTATCATGAACAACAACTGGAATGACGAAGCTCTCAACAGAAATTTCGATATTACTACGAAAAACCTGATCAAAGCTATCCCGATTAATGATGAAGGTGAAGACCAAAGGAAATGGACCCTCACCGAATCGGGCAATTTCACAGTTAAATCTATGTATCAACACTTATGCATTGGTATGAAACCCCTCTACCCTATTCCCCTAACTGGAATTTTATCTGGTCTATACCCACTGTGCCCAGAATACAAATTTTCATTTGGAAAATATGTTCCAAAGCTCTACCGGTGAGAGAAAGAATTGGTAAATATATTGATAATAATCTAAACTATCCTAACTGCAATGAAATTGAATCAATAGAACATGCGCTACTCCACTACCCCATTGCGAGAAATGTGTGGTTCTACTTTAATATCATATCGGAAAATATCACTTCGGTGGCTGATTGGATCTTCTCTTGGGAGAATTCATATCATAATTGTAACACGGCTAACAATATACACTATGCTACTATTTTATGGATCATATGGAAAACTGGGTGTGATCACTGCTTTATGCATGAAATTAACTCACTTTATACGATCATAAACATGATACAAATTTACCAGAAAAACCAATCCCCTCAGACTAAAATAAATCAAATTCAACAAGAAAAATGGCAACCCCCAGAACCCTCATTCTTGAAAATAAATGTAGATGCATCGTTTACAAATGTCGAATCTATTACAGGAATCAGCTTAATAGTACATGATTCTACTTCTAAATTCATAGAAGCACATACATCTACAACGAGGAGCAGAAACAACGAAGAAAGCGAAGCCATAGCAATCCTCAATGGCCTGCTGTGGGCTGAAGCGAATAAATATAACAACATCATCATAGAAAGTGACAACATCAACATCATCAATAATATAAAGAATAGCAGACACGGGGTAAAATGGCAATCCAAAATTCACATACAATGAATTCACGAAGTCAAAAATAGGCTAGAAAATGTGCAATTCAAATACACGAATAGGAAATTCAACTCACCAGCAGATAAGCTATCGAAATGGGCGAGGAAAAAGAACAGAACGAAGACTTGGTATAATGTACCTTACTTTTTAGTTAACTTGTATTGTAATAACGTTTTAATTACTTAATAAGCAATATACAGTTCAACAAAAAAACAAAAAAACAAAAAAACATGTTGTATTTCCCATGGAGTGGTGTTTCAATGAGCTCAAGTTCATATTTGGAAGTATCCAGCTTTATTCTTATGATTTTCACACGACCAAAAGTATCCAGCTTTATTCTCCTTAATTAAAGGAGTTGAGTCCCTAAAATCCAAAAAAAGAACCATCCATATCAGTTTTATTATAACGTTTCCACAAACAAAGCTCTTGTTAGGGTAAAATTAGGCGAGCTCTGACTTCTTAACCTACGAACAAAGCCACCATCAACATTAAATAATGGGAAGACCAGCTGCATCAACGGACAATAATATTGATAAAAAAAGATGTATGATTCATATTTTCACCATTGATGGAGACCAAATGCAGGAACCTTCTCCGAAAAAGCTTTCAGCATACTTCCTTCATGGTATGGAGTGTTCATATCTCTGAAGCCGATGTTGATTGATCTTTCAAGTTCCACTATGTTTCTTTCCTCGAGACTCGAGAGTCTTCCCTTTGAAAACAAAGAACTACAATTTCTCATTGTGGGAAGTTTGTTGAGCAACGTCGGCTTAATCGATGCTATTTGAAAGGAAAGATGTCTTGTAATTAACTGATATAAATGGCTCAATTGTTTGTATTTTAGAAACAATCTATTCTTCTCTTGTAAATCTGACAAAAAATCTTTCGTTTTCTTCCTAATCGTTCTTGGGGATCTGTTAATTATGATTTTTGCAATTTTGGGCGTTTTTTCACGAAATCGTTGACACCTGTCTCATTCTAATTCTTTTCTAAACGGATTTTAATCACATTTGTATTTTGCATCCACTGCATGCTTGACCCCTTTTTGCTTTTTCAGGTTTCTTCTTCCTAAAACACAAATTGGGTGTATTAATAATTTTCAAGTTTTCAACTATTTCTTTTTAGAAACTGAAATTCACATAACTGTATTAGCCTTTATTCTATGAATTCTTTCAAGCAACATTTCAATCCCAATACTGTCACAGACTTGACCTCGAAGATGGAAACCCAATTCCATATACCCCAAGACTTTGCAGGCTAAGTTTGTCTTCAACGAAAAATTTCAACAAGAAGAACTTACAGTTTTACATAAAGGTTATTAGCAAGAGTATGTTGTCCATACTCCATTATGATATGGGCATTAAGAATCAATTTTAGAGATACTAATCCCCTCTTTCAAAGAACAGAAATATTTGGAGTAATTAACCGTGTCAACATTGTCTGAATCTGTCCAAGAAACAAACTCATTTGTCCATCGATTAACACGCAACGCCCTTGGGTAGTTACAGATTTTCTTGTGGTTACGAGGGAAGGAACATTCCCCTTTTAAGATGATTTGGAACCTATTATGTGAAGGATATATCTGTTCGGTCTGAAGGAGATGTCCTCCCGAAGGAGTGTCCTTCGACCAAGATGGCAATGCGATCAATTTGTCAGCTAGGATAACGATGACCATACTGTGAAGATCATCCAGTCCGGTCCAATTAGGGGTCGTAACGCTTTGCTAGAAGCCAACTACGATCGTCAGATCACTTCGGTGATTCACGGCTAACATAGACCGGATCCTACAACGGGTTACACATAAGAGTGGTAACTTGATCGGAGAGACTTGACTAGACGAGAACAGGCTAAAGATGGATTGGATCCAACTAAACAAGTCGAAAAGGTTCGAATGGAGATTCGGAACAAGATCGAAATAACCGGGCCTAAAAGAGGTGCCCGGAGCAAGGCTTTTTGGGCCGGCCATATGATGGCCGACCAAGGTAAGTGGGCCGGCCATGTAAAGCCCATAGTGGGCTGCCCTGGCCGACCACACTAAAGGGGATACCCAAAATTTTTGTAATTATCTTTTCTGTGACCCGAAAATAGAAAGACCTAATTTGAATATGATTCTAATTAGGGTTTCTCTATATATAAGGTCATTAGAGAACAGAAAAGGTGTGGATTTTTCTTGTGATTTTTCTAAGGAAGGAAAAATATACAGCTCTCTCTCTCTCTCTCTCTCTCTCTCTCAATATTCAGCTAGTGGAGAGAGAGGATTGTAGAGAAAAAGCTCCAGTTCTATCAATCTAGTCAAGAAGAAAGTTCTTCTCAACCTTCTATTAAGTTCTAGCAAACTGAAAGGAAGGGAGATCAAGTCAACCTACTCGGTGTCTCAAGTAGAGGAGCGACAATTGGAGCTCTCGATCTTTACATGCGATTGGAAAGGTTTGTGGGAAAAACGCGATACAGGTATTTTTCCTATTCTAGTTCATTGATTAGTTCATGTTATATGATCCTGGTAATCTAGTGTTAAACATAGAGATGTTTGAGATTCCGCTTAGAACTCTAGATAGTTGTATTAGATACACACATATTCCAACAGTGGCATCATGAGCCGGTTGCATGAAACTATCTCTGACTAGACGAATTAGATTCGAACTTGATTGATTAGATAATTTAATGTTTAGATATAGATTTAGACATGAAATTGATTAGTTTAAATGAGATTTAGACGTAATCGGGTAGAAATTGAAAGGGTTTCAATGTGTATAACTTTAAAATTTCGAGTTTTTCAAAAGTGTTTTCGAAAAAGAAGTTTTAAAAGTTAATGGTTTTTGAAAATAAGTTTCATAATCTGCTATTTTTGATGAATCTTCATAAAAAACAACAGCTAAAGTTGGATGGATTAGAAAAACAGGAAGGGAAAAGCTGTTGTCCAAGAGCCGGACTGACCAGGCCGCGTCCCGGTCCCTCTCGGACTGGAAGTCCGAGACTGTCTCGGATTGGGATCCCGAGAGATCCGCGTCCCAGCGCGTGAGGTCGCATCAGCAGACGCGTCTGGCGCATCCCGACCATCTCAGACTTCCTGTCCGAGATGTGCAAGCTTGGATAGAGCGTCTAGGACGCGTCTGTGGGCATGGGATGCGTCTGGTCTAGGGCCAGGACGCGTCCGCCCGAGGGACATGGCACGTTCTGGAACATGCCAACCCGGGTCCGACCGTGACTCGGGCCTTGACCTTGACCAGTTTTGGTCTTCCCGAGACTAGTCAAAGGGTCTCTTGACCAAGTTTGACTTAAGTCTTTAGAGTTTGACTCGGGCTTTTTGGGCCTTGACTTAAGTGAGAGGTTTTGACTTCTCTTTTTCCGATTTTAACCATATTTATTTTTTCCAAAAGCGACTCGGACCAACCGAAGGCCCAGAACGGAGTTTTTCCAAAAACGATTTCAAAATCTTTTAGGATAAAACTAAAATGAGCCATTAGTATGAATTTTACGAAAACTAGGCATGTTTGACATAAAGATGTAGGTAGTATCTCCCGAATAGCTATTTTAGAACATAGCAAACCTAGATTCGACCTTAGGAAGTGAATCTCATACATACTTGGGTGTTTTATGAATGTCATATTATTATGTATGTATGAATGTGAATGCGGGTTCTAGTATGGCCATAGAAGTGTTCTATTCTTGTTTTTAAGCATAAATGTGTGCCCGATGTATTAATTAATTTAATTTCGAGTTTACACGATCTGCGAATCGTTAAGTCTTGTAATTAGAGTTAAGGGTCCAATAGAGGCCATTGAAGAGCCAAAGGATGAGATCGTGGTTCGAGTGGGAGAATTCAATGTGGAGGTTCGGGGATGGAGATCCAGGCGAACAAAGGCGAAACAAGCAAAAACCTAAGAAGATTAGATCTTTTAGGTTAGGGGCCATACTAGGATCAAGTCTGCTTGATTTATTTTCTCACGCGCATTTACTTATTTATTTACGTTTTATGTCGTGTATGATTATGTTAGAGTTCACAGTAATGCATGCATGCTAAAAACGTAAAAGTCCCCAAAAAGAATTTTGAGTAATGCCTACCCAGATTAAGACACCTGTTGAGCCCTTGTTCATCGATGGGGGGTCATGCCAAAGCAGGGTGCCATCTTTTACCTCGGGACATTACGGGTAGATCTATGAAGAGGTCTACGCGTCTAAATGGTTATTCTCAACGAGTCAGCAAAAGGGTTTTGGATTTCGAGGCAAAAGGATGAATTAAACACATAAGTGTTATTCATCAACCAAGAGTCATAGGAGTGTGATCAGTAAAGAGTTTACTCACCCAGGAGGGCGGAGTTAAGGGCAGTGCCAAAGTACGGTTAACTTCGTAGGAATGGGGTTTTGGAATCGCATTATTCAACCGGGGACGATTTTGAATAATGTGGCAAAAATTGTTTTTGCAATGATAATAAGTTTTAGGAATTTGTTTTAATTTTCTTTTAAAAGTATTGTAAATATGACTATTGGAAAATAGTTTCCCAACCTTCGTTCATTCCTTCAGAAGGAATTAAACGAAAGTTATTTTATTGATTAGATAAAAATTTGAGAAACGCTCTCGAATTCGAAATAAAGGAAACGTTCGAGAATATCCCATTCCCAATGTTCACTACCACTTCAAACGACTTAGGATATGATTATCCACAAATTCTTTTGTGAACATCCATAAAATTCTTCTCTCACGTGGAGATTAATGATATGGATGCTTACACAACCATTCGACAACTTGAGAAAAAGTTCCACTAGATGTCGTGAATGGAGAGGTTGGGACCTCTAAGAAAGTCGTCTTGAAAAGAACATTGAGGAAAAGTGAATCTAAGAAACGTTCTTAAGATTCATAAACCAAAAGAATATAAGAAGAGTTCTTATAATTCAAAGGATTGAAGGGTCGACGTAAAGGTTTCTAAAGCAATGGCTAGGCCACCAAAGGAAACTACCCTGAGTACCTGGAAGACAAAAGAAAAGGAATTACGAATTCCAATTCTTGTATCTTTGTTAACTTAGTTAATCTAGCAAGTATTGTAGACTCCCTTCATCAAGTGTTTAAAGACCGGATGTGCAGCTCAATCGGAGCTCAAGGGAAATACTTATTTGACTAAAAGAAGAAAGGATCCAAGAGGGAGCAGAAGCAAAGAGTTGCTAAGGATGATGAAAGGGATCAAAGTCTTGTTTTAGACAATAATCTAGGTGGAACTTAATAAGCATTATCCTCTTCTAGAAACATCAAATGTTTTAAAATAGTGCCAAGTTAACAAAAGGTTCTTAGAGAAGCAAGAGCATTAACAATGATACTATAGGCTATAATCAAAGGATTCAAAGAGGTTAACTCATGTTTTGTCATTGGTCAAATTGACATAAGACACATGAAAGAAGATCCAATAGTATGGACTTCTGAGTCTGAATGATTTTGGAATCATAAGACATATGTGAATTTTGTTCAACGTGGCCATTTGACAAAGTCACCTTTTTGAAGGGGAGAAATGGCTAGTAAACTAATAGTCTTTGTACATACAGATGTACGAAAAACTATTAATACACTAACTAGAGATAACCTGAATCCATTTGACAGAATGTAAGTCATTCGATTGGATTGAGATTATAAATATTTGAGTCAAGAATTTGATGACCATCAAAAAAGTTGAGAAATAGTTTCTCACCTTGCTCCACAAACACATCATATGGGTGATGAGTCCAGTGGGAGTAATCGAACATGTTAGACATGAGTCGATCGATGGTGGGTATAAGCCAATCTTCCGAACACTTTCAGTGATATATTCTCAAACACGGTCGTTCATCCTAACTAACCAAATTCCGTCAAAAATTGAAAAGGCACCATAAGAGTATGAGTTAGGAATGGTTCCAAAGTAGTCTTTTCTTAAGGTCTAATGATATATAATTAACGGAAATGGTTTCCGAGAACCAATATTACATATTAAACAGACTTTTTCTTTGTGGGATAAAGAAATATTAGAGAATTTTTCCACAAGAAATCAGAGAACAAGGTGGTTGTTGCTCGTGGTGGTGTCTCCCTTGAAATAAGAGTTATTTCAAGAAGATAAGTGGGAGAAATATTAGATATCGAAGAAATTCGATCTGAGCAACAAACTGACAGTGATGTACGAATGTCAGTAATTGCGGTTCCTATCTATTCAGAGCCAATAGACATGGAAAGAGAGGTAGAGATAGAAGATCCTCCCGCATAAAGCGAATTAGATTCGCAGGAGAACCCTCCAGGAGTTGAGAGCGTCTCAAAGTTGTTCAAACCCCTTATAGACCTTGAAAGCTCATAAATCTTGTGATTTTTCTAAGGAAAGAAAAATATACAGCTCTCTCTCTCTCTTTCTCTCTCTCTCAACATACAGCTAGTGGAGAGAGAGGATTGTAGAGAAAAAGCTCCCGTTCTATCAATCTAGTCAAGAAGAAGGGTTCTTCTCAACCTTCTATTAAGTTCTAGCAAACTGAAAGGAAGGGAGATAAAGTAAACCTACTCGGTGTCTCAAGTAGAGGAGCGACAATTGGAGCTCTTGATCTTTACATGCGATTGGAAAGGTTCGTGGGAAAAACGCGATAGAGCTATTTTTCCTATTTTAGTTCATTGATTAGTTCATGCTATATGATCCTGGTAATCTAGTGTTAAACATAGAGATGTTTGAGATTCCACTTAGAACACTAGATAGTTGTATTAGATACACACATATTCCAACATTATGCGTGATCTTTACATGCGATTGGAAAGGTTCGTGGGAAAAACGCGATAGAGCTATTTTTCCTATTTTAGTTCATTGATTAGTTCATGCTATATGATCCTGCTAATCTAGTGTTAAACATAGAGATGTTTGAGATTCCGCTTAGAACACTAGATAGTTGTATTAGATACACACATATTCCAACATTATGCGTGATCTTTTTCAAGTTAATTTGGGAAAAATTCCTTTTACTCTGCAGAATTTGGAAGATCTAACGCAAAGTGAGCAGTAAGGGAGTTGTAATCAAAACCATCCCAAATGTTTTCGGAGTTACAAAATACATTGTTATTAATGTTTGGATCAATCTCAATGTTAAAGCACCCCTTTTGAAAGGTGTGGAATTGGAACTTGATGGTATTTCTAGTGAGATAACTTATTTCTATCTGGTTTTTCCTCGGTTCTTTTGTTATGTCTGCAGGATTCATGGCCATGTAAAGGATGTCCCCCCGCCCCCATTAGAGATTCCAAGAAATCCTAATAGCACGCCATCCAACAATTAGATATTAGTAAGGTTGGATCCGTGGTTAGCATCAACTTCTTCTCACCAATATCTTTAGATCTGGTAGTTGTTCATGCTTGTGAAAAATTTAAAACTATAAATAAGACACAATAAGGGTACAAGAAATGGAAGTTGCGTCCTACATGTCCTCAATCGAAAAACTGGAGGCCCAGCTTTAGAAGGCTGATCAAGAGGCTTTATCTCATAAAGTCGAAGCTGAAATGTTGGCCAGTGATCTGAAGGTAGCCTCTGCTGAAAGGGACTCGTGGAGATAGAGTAAACTCGGGCCAGCGTTGCTCTCCAGTCCTCTCAGTCTGATGCTCATTTTTCTGTCTTTGAAAAGCAGTTTGAAGCTCTTAAGGAGAAAGAGGTAGCTTTGGTTCTTCAGAGGGATAAGGATAAATCTTCCCAAAGGCTCTCGCGTCGGAACGTCCTCGAGCTGGCTGAGGTGAATCGAAAAAAGGCGATAACTTCTCTTAAATGTGGGGATGAATTCTCGGCTATTCAGAGGAAGCAGCACAAGTCGGGTTTTCAGGTGGCTTGGGAGGCGGCTCGTCGCTTCTATTCCCCGAAGGATTCCGTTCCTCTGCGTCACATCGACAAGGATCGAGTGGCCATGATGTTAATGCCGTAACAGTTGATCGGGGTTTGAAGGATGACTTCCCTTTCAGTGACGATGAGTGGGATGTTGAGGCAGCCACCTCCGTGGTTCCGGTGGATGATGATTTCGATGAGGGCTCGACCTTTTCGATCCCTCGTCCTAACTCCGGCGACCAACTCGAGTCTTTTCCCTCTGAAGCTCAGCCGTGATTTCTCTTGACTCGTATTTTGTTTTTCTTGTTTATTTTTTCCTGCTACTTCAAACAATGTCTTGATTTTGCTCTGGTTTTGGTAATGGGATGGCTTTTTTACTTCTGCTTTCATCTTTGATCTACATCCTGTAGCTGTCTGAACTTATAAACAAGACACTGATATAGTTAATCTGACCCTATCTTACTAATGCATTCCTAAACTTACTACGCATGCTCTGAATGATCGCTTCCGCAAAAGATTAAGAAGAGTTAGACCTAACCTATCATGCTCTAATTTATTTCCTTCTGCAAAATAAAACTCGAATTAGCGTGGCTCTGTAAATGATAATGATTTTTTAGCCTAACTTATGCCCCTGATCATGGCTATCGCTCCCAGGGCTGTTTTATTAGCTTGGTCTAAACATTTTTGCTTCAACCTCTGGTCGTAGCTTGAACTACTAAAGCTGGTCGCGTTGGCTTGAGCGTGACTAGTTTAGCTAAGATTTCTCCTTAGACCTCCGATCGTGGCTTTCGCTATCAGAGCTGATTTCGTCGGCTTGAGCTCGACTAGTTTAGCTATGACTTCTCCTTGGACCCGTGGTCCTGGCTTTCGCTACCAGAGCTGGTTTCGTCGGCTTGAGCTCGACTAGTTTCATTAGGACTTCTCCTTAGACCTCTGATCGTGGCTTTCGCTAGCAGGGCTGTTTTCAAATTAGGGCCCTTGGTCGTTGCTTTCGCTACCAAGGCTGCCTCTAGGCCTCCTGGTCGTTGATTTCGCTGTCAGGGCTACCTGCTCGATTCAGAGCGAGATGAGTTTAACCAGGACTCCTCCTTTCATAGCCTTTTTATTAAAAATATTTTATTTTGTTAGATAAAATATGTAGCTAGTAATGCTACTTCTTTTGCCTAATGGCGTAGATAATAATATATGTATATAGGTAAAATATGTAGATAGTACCGCTACTTTTCTTGCCTAACGGATAAGATAGTAATATATATAGGTAAAATATATAGCTAGTACCGCTACTTTTCTTGCCTAACGGCTAAGATAGTAATATATATATATATAGGTAAAATATGTAGCTAATAGCGCTACTTTTCTTGCCTAACGGCTAAAATAATGATAATATATATATAGATAATCTGTGTGAGGTTGGGGAGCAATACTGACCTTGGCGGCGCTACTCCTGCATGTTCACGGAGGCGATTGAAGTCGCTGACTTTTCCGGTGTTCACAAGGATGGGAACCACTGCTTGTCGTCGACAATGCCGAGCCGAGATAGCGTAGCATTCTCTTGCGACCGCCTGGTCTCCCTTTACTGTTCCCACAAGGTTCAATCCTGGGATCGGGAATTTTATGGCTAGGTGGTTCAGTGAGATCACAGCTCGTGACTCTCTCAAGAAATTCCTTCCTAGGATAATATTGTACGCATGTAGCTTGTTAACGATCACGAACTCTAGCATCAATGCTCTGCTGGTCGCCCCTTCCCCGTTAAGTATGGGCAAAGTAACTTTTCCCCCAACTCGTACTCGATCTTCGCCAAAACCTGTTAAATAATGATCATAAGTTTCGGTGTGATACGCTCTCACCTGGAGTTTCTGGAGGCACGCCCGGCTTATGATCTCTGTGGAACTTCCGGTGTCGATTAGAATGCGCCCTATTTTCCACTTAGCGACCAACGCTGTTATCACCAGGGGGTCCGCGTGGGGCGTGTGATGTGGCGTTAAAATGCCACATTTAGATCACTTAACTTCGATGAGTTAGTTCTTTTCGGGTTTTATTTCTAATTATTTATAAGTTTTTCTTGGTAGGTACCTTATTTGGAGTTTGACGCTTCATTCGGAACAAAACGAAATATTTATCACATTTTCATCTCATGTGGAAGAGACCGGAAGGAAAGAGCACTAGGGGTATTTTGGTCATTTTGAGAAAATCAGAGGTTAGACGGCAAGTGGAGTCAAGGGTGAGTCTGACGGTGAAAAGGGAAGTCGAAGCGGAGTCGGGACGGAAAAGTTACGGAGGAAAGAAGCCGAAGGACATTTTTGTATTTTCTAAAAATTAGAAGAAGTAGAAACAATTATGCAGGCACCCCTTGGTTACTTAATGGAGCCCAATATCCAAGGCCCAAAAGCCCAAGGAAGAAGACCAAAGGAGAAGTTTATGGGCACCCCTCTTTATATGCCGAAGTCAAAGATAGTCTTACCAAGTCAAGGGTTTGTATTTGGGAGTCCATGAGGAAAGAAAGAAATCTGATGAAGGGATTATCATAAAAGCTAGGATTGACATCATCTTCTCCATTAGGTTTTTAGGGTTTGGGGTTTTTGAAGGGAAGTTTAGTGACAGAGAAAAAGAAAGGAGTGCCGGCGGTCGGCCATCACTCATGGCCGGCCAAGGCTTTAGCCGGCAAGACACTAGCTCGGGACAGCCATTGACGGCACGGGACAGCAAGGAGCAGCCCGAGTTTTAGAGATTTAGAAGGAAACCACCATTGTTGTAGGATTTCAGCAGCTCGGTCTAGGGTTCCAAAGAACATCAGCAAGGGAGCTCAGTCTATTCGCAACAACAGCAGCACGGGACGGCCTGCAACAGCTCCAGTTTTTCTGCCATTTTAGAACAGCTCGGTTTTGAGTAATAGCTCGTCAACAGCAGCTCGGATTTGCTAAGGGACGCTGGTACGGGACAGAGAAGAGAACGAGCAGCTGCTCGGTTGAAGCAACAACTCGGGACCGCACTATTTCTTGGCTGGAACTTCAAGTTCTTGGCTGGAACTTCAAGTTCTTGGCCGGAAAACAAAACTTTTCCGGAGCAATTTGGGCTAGTTCCGGCCATTATTTTGGCCGGAAACTTTAGGGCTTTTACTCCATGTATGATTGTCTTGCTTCTCATATGATTTGATTTTGCTTTAGTGCTGAATTTTTAGTGAGAGAAAGCTAGGTTAAGCTTTCATGGTGGATTTGTTTTGAGGAAGAAGAACACTGTCGTTAAGGGGAGGTCAAGTTCTGCTGAGAGGACACCTATTGTACACTGTTAAGGGGACTCCTGCATTCTTTTACAGGGAGATCGACAACACTTAAACACATATATTTCGTGTCGATCTTAGTCTCGCGCCTCATCGGAATAGGGAGATTTTCACCTTAACTTATGTCTTTCTTTATTATCTTCTCGTTTATTATGTGTTCCACCATGTCTAGCTAGCTTTTGTATTCGGATACTCGTTAAACATGTTTTGATGTGATAAATGAGTTTTATTGCTTTCAATGATAACATCTTCCAGATTTTAGGTCATTCATGTTCTAGAATCTGAGTAATATAAAGAGTTCGTTGACCAGTCCAAGTAAATGGGTGAAGTTAACTAACTTTTCAGGCTTATAGATTATTAGTACTAGTCAATATCGATTTTGTGGATCGAAGTATCCTCACTTTATTCTTGCTCGACTCTTCCCGAATCTCTCACCTTTAGTTTAGTTTGTTTTATTTATTTCTTTATCTTAAATCAATCTGAAAACCCAAATTGTTATCTTTCCGTTTTTAGTCTAAGTTAGTCAGTGACACCTAGACCGGTGGACTTTACTCTCTTGATATCTTTATCACCTTCCTATCTTCGTGGATCGATCCCGGTCTTACCAGGTTATTACTTAACGACCGTATACTTGCGGGTGGAGACCTTTTAGGGTAACCTTTTAGGCCCATCAAGTGTTTGGTGCCGCTGTCGGGGATAGATTTAGTAGTTTGGATATTGTTTGCTTGTTTTGTTCATTAGTTTAGTGCTATTTGTTAACTTAGACGTTTTTCTTTCTTTATTTTCGTAGTTTCTTATCTTTTCTTTTTTCGTAGTTTCTTATCTTTTTGTTTGAGTTATGTTACGTGTAATGATTGTTTGACGTCAGATATTGGTTGGTCTCCTTATTTATTATTCTGTTATGGACTAGCCATGAATTCAGTTTAAGAGTTGCACTCGATGCATGGGCAACCGTTTGGTTACGAGCATTTCAGTTTACCCAGAATAAGGTCCGAGAGAGGATGGGAGTTGGGGTATTCCGACCCTTGGAGTGATTAGGGGGCTGGCCCAATGTCATGTTTGTTTATTTATTCTGCTAAGCCACTAGTCTGTGTGGTTTGAATTCTGCTATGACTTGTGATTAATACTTACAACGTTTTCACCGAAATGAAAGAGGGTGTTTACCCGAATTTTCTTAATAAGAAATTGCTTAATCCCCTGAAAGTGAAAGCTTGTAAAAGTTTGGCTTTAAACAGGATATACCCTACCTTGATACGCAAGAACGCTCTTCTCTTTCGGTGGATGTTACCTGTTAGGAGGGCTTTGTTTTTATAGCTTTGGGAGCCACTCAGATCATTTAATATTATTATATGTTCATAGATATGTTTGGGTATTTTTTGATTGGTTAATGAATTACGTTGCGAGGTAGCGTCAGATCTGGTCAGAAGTATGACGTTCTTTAAGATGAGATAGTTATATCGCCGTGGGTATATGGCTCTGCTACACGACGATGCCCTTATAGTCGTCTGGGTAAGTCATGCATATTCTAAGCGTATCATTTTTTGTGTGGGATTTATTATTCGATGCATTTTGAGATCACAAGCTAGCTCGATAGATGATGATAAGGGAGAGTAAAGAAAGCTCTTACCGGGTATTACGTGGATCCATGTGTACACTGCATCAGTCAACTATTCGATAAGACGCCGCCTGCCTACACACTAACAAAGTCCTACAGGTTCTTCCTAGCCGAGTACTAGGTGACACCAACTGAGGCCCTATTCAGTCGTGATATTGGTAAGCTAGAAGAATTATCTTGTTATATTGCCTTGCTTGGTGGGCATATTGATATCTCTCTCTATATATGTAAAACTTATAACTGAGGATATATTAAACTATTGATGTTTGTGGTGTGGGTAGGATGTCTAGGTATCCTACTGAGCTGACTTTCAAGTTCTCTCATTCTAATTTGTTTTGGTTCAGTTTCAAGTACTGGTGACCCGGAGTGGCGTAGTTTACTTTGTTGGCTAACATCATGTATGCTCGCTATAATTTCTATTATATTTTCAACTTACGATTTTATCACACGTTAATATTATATAAGTATCATTTAGAATATCTTAGGATCGTTCCCTAACTTGATTGTGATTGTACACATGTAAATGGTATGCACCTTATCACTTTGAATTTATTGTTATTGATATGTTGAAGTCTATTGGAAAATGTAAGAATGTTTGATAAATTTTTCAGATTACATTGGTTTAATTTGCAAAGGAGACTCTGCCAAAATTTAGTCTCGTCTATAAATTGTACATATATGTCAATTCAGGTCGTCTTTCACCAAAAGTATTTTTGGGTTACACATTTTCCAAGCATATTTTCAAAAGATTTAAACTACATTTGATTTTTCCGCTGCATTTGTTCTTGATTTGTAGTGATGAGAATATTAGCTTGGGTATATACTTGAAACTTGTCTAAGAGGGACTATGATCGAGTTTCTTCTATAAACTGTCTGGTAAACTGTGATTCGGAACACGGGACATCACAGGACTCTAACTAATTCAATGGACTAATCCGTTTCATTACTTTATAAAAAATTTAATGTCAATCCTCATGTTTCTCTAGATGATGTCTCTTTCGGGAAACTCATATGGAGTATTCGCACTTTACATCGTTGATGCACCCGAAAAGGTTGCACACCCAAGCGGAGGTATCAAGTAGTAACCGGTAAAACCGGAGTCGATCCAAGGATAGGAAGGTAGTTTGGATGTCGAACGGTCTTATCCCCCGGTCTAGATATCAAATGCTAACTTAAACTAAAAAGGAAAAGAATACAGCCAAACGGGGGATTTTGGATTGAATGAGAAACAAAACAAGAAAACTAGTAAAGCTAACTAGATAATCTAATGTAACTGGGAGAGAGAGATTTGAGAGAAGTGTCGGAGGAACAAGAGTCGGGAGGCGACAAGAGTTGGGAGACGATAAGACTCGATTCGGACAACAAATAAGCGAGAGAGGTGTCGAAGTCCGGGAATCCATAATGATAAATCTACGACTATGTGTAGTCCGATCTAATGTTTCAAAGTATAATCAATGTTCGACTCCTAATGTAATGTCTATAAGCACTACATATATCCGGAGATCATACTTGGTCAAACAAACGTCATAATCGGTTAATCCTGAGTCAACGAAAGTGTTGTCTAGTCGCCTAACTATGTGAAGTGCATGACAAGACACATGAAATTATGACTTAGACTACGATCGATATCGAATACTTCGTTTCGTCTATTAACTATGCGAAGTGCTTGACAAGACACATGAAAATACGATCAAAACGATAATCGAAATAAATGAACATCAATTTATAATCAAAACATCAAATCATATTAAACATAATCACGAATTCATCACATTTCATCTCATATATTCGACACACTAAAGTTAGCTAAACATGGTGATTGAATAAGAAATGGAAAGGAAATGATGAGAGAATCCCCCTTTTTCCTTGTGGTTCGAGGCTAAGATCGTCGGAAAATATGAGCCTTTGGTTGCATCCGATCTCCCCTTAGCAAATTTCTGGGTTCCCCATAGCGACCCCCATCATCTTCTCCATTTAGAACACAACCTCCATTAAAGCTTAACCCTAGCTTTCTCTCTCTAGGAATCTTCAACCAAAATCAAATCAAACCACATGGGAAGCAAGATCAAGACATGGGGAGCAAAAGCCCTAAGGTTTCCGGCCAAGAAAGTGGCCGGGAACCCTAGAAATTTCCGGCCAAAGAGACATGAAATTCGGCCAAAACAAGCTAGATCCGGCCAAATGTGGAGCTCTCGGGCCAAGATGCTGCTGTCTATGGCCGTCCCAAGCTACTGTGCTAGGCTGCTACTGCCCGGTGGTCGCGTCCCGTGCTCCCTAAGTCGTCCGAGTTGCTGTGCCGAGCTGAAGAAAGACCCGAGTAGCTGCTGTGCATCTCGTGCTCTGCTCATGCTGTTGATGAAGCCTTGCTGTTGCGCGTCCCTGAATGCTTCCCGAGCTGCCCGAGCTGCTCCATGCAGCCCGAGCTGCTGCCGGCCAAGCTTGGCCGGCCTTGAGCTTGGCCGGCCTTGAGCTTGGCCGGCCTTGCTTGGCCGGCACTCCTCCTTCTCCTTCCTCTCTTTTTCTCTCTCTCAAGCTCTTCTTAACTCTCTAAGCCCTTGAACTTCCAAACTTGAAACCCTAGATCTCCTAGCCTCCTTTCTCTCTCTTCTTACTTGGTGAAGAAGATGAATAGTGTCTTTGACCCCTTTCTCTAACTTCATTCAAACACTAGACTTAGTCAAACTTGACTAAGTCTTTAGACCACAAATGGGTGCCCATAAAATCTCTACACAATTCTTCTTCTCTTAATATTTCTTGGGCTTGGACTTGGTTTTGGACTTTGATTTAGAAACCAAGAGAGTGCCTCCATCCTTGTCTCTACATCTTCAAATTCTCACAAAGGACTAGAATACCCACGGACTTCTTTCTTCCACATCTTCCCCGTCCGAACTCCGAATTGAATACCGTTTTCACCGTCGGACTCGTCATTGACTATACTTGTCATTTGATTTGTTTGAAGTCTTTTTCTCTCATTTTCGGCACATGAAATGATAGTGATAATTCGCTCATTTTATTCCGAATCACACGCTTAACTCCAAAATAAGTACCTAACATGAAAAACACATAAAATATTATTGATAACACTAAAAAAGGACTAATTAGTCTAAGTTAGGCTCTCCAAATGTGACATTTTCGTGTCACATCAATCGTATCCAAATTTATGTTTGGAAATAATGTGTGAATGTTTTATCTCTTAATTCTAAGCTTTGTTATCTTGCCAAATGTAGTGATATTTGCGTTGTTTGCCATATATTTACTGAAACAGATACGCATTTGTTTTTATATTGTTCGTTTACACGTTGTATCCGGTTTCACTTCAGCATTGGAATTGACTTAGTAATTGCATGTAGTATGAAAAATTGGATTTTTTTTTGGTTTATCTCTAATAATGCATCAGATCTTATAGACACCACCGTGTACTCTATTATATTTTGCATATATGGAAACATAGATGCACATCTCTCTTTGATAGCAAAAAACAAACGGCCAAAAAAATCATCTATCAAATTACCTATACATATAATCTTATTAGGTCTACTCCTACTCAGAAAGTTACTACATTTAACGGTCACTCAATTTCGTCTCATGATATAATTTGGAAGCCTCCCACTTTTAATATGATCATGATAAATGTTGAGGTTTCCTTTATATCGGTGGATAAACCAACAACTCTTACTAGTATTGCTCATGATCATCAATCTAAGTTTATTCTAGCCAAAGTAGATATTATTAGATCTCGCAATAGCGAAGAAGGAGAGTGTCGAGCTCTCTTGATAGCCTTGATGATGTCTCTTTCTGGAAACACATATGAAGTGTTCACACTTTACCTCGTATCTAGATTTTCGTTTGGAAATGTTGTGGGAATGCTTTATCTCTTAATTCTAAGCTTTGTTATATTGTCCAATTTAGTAATATATTTACTGAAACTGATACACATTTGTTTTTACATTTTTCATTTGCATGTTGTATCCGGTTTCACTTCAGCATTAAAATTAACTTAATCACTGCATCTACTATGAAAAGTTGGATATCTTCTTGATTTATCTCTAATAGTACATCAGATCTTATAGACACCACCATGTACTCTATTATACTTTGCATATATGGAAACATAGATGGAGATCTCTCTTTGATAACAAACAAAAAACGCTCGACCAAATCATGTATCAAATGTCATATACATATAATCTTTTTAGGTCTACTCTTACTCGACAAGTTACTATAATTAACAGTCACTCAATTCCTTCTCATGATATAATTTGGAAGCTTCCCGCTTTTAATATGATCATGCTAAATGTTGATGATTCCTTTATATCAGTGGATAAACCAGCACCTCTTAGTAGTATTGCCCATGATCATAAAGTTAATTTTCTTCTAGCCAAAGCAGATATTATTAGATCTCGCAATAGTGAAGAAGGATTGTGTCGAACACTCTTGCTAGTCCTCGAATGGGCGTTACAGCTCCGTTTTTTTTAAGCTCGTCATTGAATCACACTCTTCAAGTGTTAGCAGTGCAGTTTCATATGGGAAAGACACGTGCAGTTGGATCTCCAAAGCCACTTTTGAGGAGATCAAGGAGCTGAAAAGTAAATTTCATGAAGGTTTTTTGTTAATGCTGCTAGAACGGTAAATATTTTGGTTGATGTTATCAATCGAACAACCCGAGCCTCTTCATTGTCTTGTATGTGAGAGACTATTCTACCTTTTTTGTGAAAAAAGATGATTCAAACCCTTGACATCTTGAACAAGATCTAGTCTCTTAACCATTAAGCCACAACTTAAATCTTGTACAAGTCTGTTTAAAATATAATTATTATTTTGAAAATGACATACAAAATCCAAAGCAAAAGGCCCTTCATTAGGTTCTGGCCTAAAGATGCCTCTTTGGGACCCGACAACCCTTGAGTAGAGTACTCTAATATCCTTATTTGAATAGTGATCCCCTGATCTTGGGATATTCTTAATTAAGCTAGCTATGAAAAAAAAATTGATAAGGGAGGCGAAGACTTCTAACTAGTTAGGTAAAAGTTGGGAACTGAAAAATCGTCGATACACGTAAGAATACAATGGATACATCTTCTTTACTAACCACGTAACTTTGGATGGATTAATTTTGAAGTAATAAATTAGAAAACACAAAATGAATAAATTTCTCCTTTCAATCTTAACTCGATAGTGAGATTCGACTAAGAATTATTTTGGGTGACAGCCACTATCAGTTAAGGATACAAAGTTTATTGAATTGTTCACTTCCTTAATCTTTCTCAGTTAATTCAGAAGTAAAGTGTTTTCGGTTGTTTTACTAATAAAATCAATGTAAGAACCATCTTTGCCAGTGAATCGGTTAAGTGACTCATTTAATTAACTCGTTGAATCATTACACCGAAAGTGATGAATATCTCACACAACAACCATGAGCAGGTCGAAGAGTTTAGAAACAACATGCCTATAGCAATGGCTCAAACTATCAGGCTAACGAGTAAGGTAACAACAAGTTCATACTTTTCATAAAGAATGAAGTTGCTTTCATCGAGAGACTGAGCCATGAGAGTCTAAATCAAGGAATGAAGTTTCGATTTTGGCAGAAATTTCTGTAGGTCTCAAATTAGAAATAATTTGGTGATTTCAGCCGAACTATTTTGAAATGCATTTCGTTGACAAGACATTGTTAAGAAAAACTTAGCTAAATTTCGGTTTCGATAGAAACTTCAATAGCCATAAATTTAATTTTGTGGTCTAAACTATGAAATGTTAATGGGTCACCATCAACCGTATGTTCGACCATCAGATAAAACATAGGGGAAGGAATTGGTTGAATCACAAATACGGGTAGTTATTAATACCATGAAATTTGACACCAAAAAATTGAATTTACTCTAAGAGTAGTAAAACGAAGTCGAAAATGTCAAAAAGGAAAGCTGCAAATAATAACATTTTTCCTCAAACTGTCAGAAGCCATTTGGGTTCATGTTAAGTAAATACTCTGGTGTTAGTAGGTAAAATTCTTATTCTTTCCTTTTTATTTGCATGAAAGTTCTTTTTTCTACCTGAGTATATGTAAATTCTTAGCATGTCAAAGGAGCTATGCGGTATTATAAAAGGTTCTGGATACTTACATAGCTATTACTCGTGTGGTTCGCATAGGTACTAATTTGCCAAACTTAAGATGGTGAGTGTTACTCATATATATATGTGTGAATTAGTAAACTATGGATTGTAATCTAAGCAAAGAAGGAAATGCATTAGATAGTTTAGATTTTGTCAAATGCAGCTTTGCAGCTTGTTTTTTTATAAGAAAATGCATGAAGAAGTTAGAAATGTATCACGTAAAAAATAAATCCAATCAAAACATATATTTTTTTATTTGAAATAAAATGTTTGTATAGTTGAAACACAAGTGAGAGCAAAAACTTTTCTGATATAAGAAACATCATAGAAACTCATAAATAAAACAACCTAACAAAGCTGACAAATGTCAAAAGTTTTGACAATGAAAATCAACGAATTAAATTTCGAAATATTTCTGTGAAATGACCGAAATATTTCTACTCCATGCCTACTAAAATTTCCATCAAAACTGAAATTTAACTAAGTTTATCTTAACAATGCCTTTTGAAGGAAATAAAATTTCAAAATATTTCGTTCAAAATGACTGAAATATTTCTATTTCCATGCTTGCCGAAATTTCCATCGCAACTGAAACTTCATTCCTTGATGAAAATCACATAATCATAACATAGTTCTTCTCCATCTTCAAATTTATAATGTAGGTATAACCCAAGGAACGAAATTTCGATTTCGTTGGAAATTTCGATCGACCCAAAAGTGGAAATATTTCATGGAAATATTTCGGTCAGTATGAAAATTTTATAAGACCACGAAAATGATAGGAATATGTTGGACTTGCATATAGCATATGGTAGCCATCATGAAGCCTAAAGTCGCGAAAAAGAGAACATTGTTGTTATTATAACTAAAAAGAGCTAATACGAGGGGCAAAAATGAAAAAAATAACGTATTTGTAACTGACCCAGTTAGTTTGAGGAGTAAATTGCAACCACCCAGTTACGTAAGGGGGTAAATTACAAATTTCCAAGCAAGTTGATTTGGACTCAAAGTAAAGTTGCCCCTAAGTCCATCTTTATTGACCAGGTTTTATGCTCCTGAGAGTATTCTGGATGCACAACCACGACCTATTTTTAATATCATTCCATATTTTTCTCTTCTTAAGATATGATGTGTTTTACTAGAATTTTTATTCCAAACATATAAAATAAAAAGATCAGTGACAGGCACAAATTATGCCTAATATACTCTAAAAGTATGTAGATTATGGCCATAATGATGTCACGTCTAGTCACTAGGTCTGACATTAATGGGTTGTTTTCCTTTTTGAAAAGTCTAAATCTTATATTCATTTACCTCATCACTAAAATCAGACTTTAAACAATTTGTTAACAAGACAATCCTACTTTTTCATAATCCTCTCTTTACCCTTCTATGTTAGAACAACATATATAAATATGTTGGTGTAAACTGTTGACAACATATGTAATTGTGTTGTTATAAATTGGTGAAACATATACAATAATGTCATGACTTGTTATAAAACGTTGACGATATGTAATTGCTCTGACTTGTTATAAAATGTTTACGACATCTATAATTGTGTTTTTAACGACATATATAATGCATTAGCCAAAATATTATTTTTCCGTTAATGGGTTTGTCAAAGACAAATGATAATATGCATAACATTTTAATTTTTGCAAAAGACAAATTAAAAATGTATTAGTCTAAATGTTAATGTCAAAAGCATAATAAAAATGCGGAAACTATTTGTTTCTTCCAAAGACAAATTGAAAAATGGTTTAGCCAAAAGTTTAGTGTTAATCAATGTGTCTGTCAAATGAAAAAGAAGAAATGCAAAACATTTTTGCAAAACAATTTTTGAGCAAAAACGAATTTTTTAGAAATTTACAAAATTGCTGAAAGCAAATTGAGATTTGTTCAGAAATTTTTAAAAATGTATTTAACGTCGATTTGGACTAAAATTTCATATCGAGGGTAAAATTGTGATTTTATAAAATGAGTTTTTACAATATTATTTAGGTTTTGGCCTAATTTTCTATTACCCTCCAAATTTTGGGTTTTATAATTATCCTCTCATTAAGTAAGACAAATGCTAAACGAAGCAGCATTATTGCTCCGCACACCTATTTGCTAGACACAACCGTTTTGTTTTCCGATAAACTACTAAATGACACCAAAAGTTGATTTATTGGTTTTATGTAGCAGATATTTTGTTGAATCTTAGATTGCTAAATACAACTATGTTTTAATTCTACAAAGTTATTTACTAGACACAACTTTTTCTTTTGTTATATTATTAAAAAAAAGTAAAATTTATTTTATTGGTGTTATCCAGAAAATATTATGTTGAGAATCTAAAATAAATATCACTCGAAATAAAACTCAAAAAATAATAAATATAAAATAGATAGAATTTTTTTTTTAAAATGAATACTAATTTGACTCTAATACAATCTATTTTATATTTTTATGTTAAAAAAATTACTAATTTGACTCTAACTCATTTTATTTTAGAAATTCGTTTTAAATAGGATTACTAATTTGACTCACACACTCTTTTTTAGATTTTTTTTAAAGAATCACTAATTTGACTATAACACAATCTATCTTTTTTTCTTTAATTAATCTATCGTTAGGAGGGGGTGTCCAAGCACAAAAAAAAAATTGTTCTACTTGCAATATCTGAGAAGGGAAATCACTTTGTCAAGGTAATTTTGAAAAAATTAATACTCCAGTTCCACGATTATATGTTAGTTGGAATCGGTATTGTCAACCTTGTGATTCAAATGCGGCTCTATGTTCTACCACAATTACAGCTTGGGATGCTCTAACTGGAATATAATATTTTTAAATATTTGTCAAAATTTAATTAATGTTTAGCTTAATGTTCGATTAAATTTTATTTATGAACAATTAGTTATGGTAATAAAAATTTGAACCCCAAGATTTTTAGAGAAAAACTCGGTTATATTTGATTTTTTTTCTTGTGGTGCTGGTTTAGCAATTTAGGACAATATTTAACTAGTTTTATGTAGTTATTTTTGTCCAATAGATTTTTTGAGTAAAATAGAGTTGTGTATAGTATGGAGGAGAAATTCGGTTATATTTGATTTTTGTTTATGATGTTGTTTAGCAATTTAGGACACTATTTTAATTAGTTTTATTTGATTATTTTTGTCCAATAGTTGTCTTTAGTAAAATTGAAGTTGCTTATAGTAGCATCCTTAATTAAAGCCTGCAAAACAAGAAAAATCACAGACAAATTTGATCCAGATTGTGGTATATACCCTTAAAGAAATCAACTAGCAACTTCGAGTAGTTGAGCTAACAACCCTTAGTTGGAGTGGTAAGTGTTAGCCGATAATTATATTCTACCATATCGGTTCATCATTGTATATTCTTTGTATATTTACTTCCGTAATTATCTCGATGTATATTTAGCTATTTCCGTATTTAACCCATTCCATTGTAACTATATATATGAATTGTGATCAATGAAATAAGGCAAGGGTTTAGAATATCTTACATGGTATCGAGCTTACTAGGGTTTGTTTTCGATCAAACCACTGCCGTCCTATATCTTCTTGCCAGATTTCGATCGGCATTCTTCTTTCCTTCACCTTTCATATGGCCGACAGAGCTCCTGCATCGTTCAATGAACCAGCCACCCACAAATCCCTTCACCCGGTTTACACAGTTTCCAACATTCAACATAAGGTACGTATCCTCGATGGTACAAAAGTCTCTTATTCCTTATGGGTTAAACTCTTTACTCTTCATGCAAAAGGTTACAATGTGCTTTGTCACATCGACGGTTCGCCGCCACCACATAAGGAATCTGCCGATTTTGCTTCCGTGGGAGACCATAGACTCCATTGTTTTACAATGGATCTATGGTACTCTATCAGACGATCTTCTTGTCCGTGTCATGGCCGATGAATCCACAGCCTTAGAAGCTTGGTTACGAGTGAAACACCTCTTTAGAAACAACAAAAGACCCCGATCCCAAGCCATACAACATGAACTAGCCAACTTTACCCTAGCCTCTATGCCTTCACTTGATGCGTATTGTCAAAAGATACGCGACTTGACCGACCAACTATATGCCCTAGATTTTCCCATGAATGACCAACAAAGAGTACTACATCTTGTTAAGGGTCTTCCAAGGAATTCGACACAATAGCCTCTATTTTGAAGAATTCCTTACCCACTTGGGAAGACGCCATTGACCAACTCATATCCGAGGCCGGTCGTCTTAAAACACGAGACGCCGTCACCAAAAACCCCGCAATTGCGGCTGCCATACCACCATCCAACCCACCCCCTCACAACAACCGTAACCAAACCAACAGGCCCAATACCCGTCACCATTACCGACCCAATAACCACACCAACCATAGCCAATCCTACCATTATAACCGCACCCCACCAAACCCAACCCAACACACCTACAATAGGCCTGTCACCCAACCACCTCCTTACCCAACCAACAACCACCAGCAACCCTATTACCCACCATTTTGGGCACCACCTTACTGGACCCCACCACCATGTCCTTACCCTACCCAGAATTGGTCTCAACCATGGAACCCGCAAACTCCTACTCGCGGCAATCGTCGATCGGCTCAAGCAAATCTGGCAGAGGTTGATCCACTTGAACCAACTCAACTTACTGAAGCAGTTCATGCCCTATCCGTGGATACAGACGTAAGCAATGATCCGTGGAACTTTGATACAGGTGCCTCTTCTCACATTTCTTTCAATAAGAGTAATATTGACAATTTTTCTACTATTGCACCAATAGCGTCAATAATTGTTGGTGATGGCAATAAACTTCCAGTTATGGGCTCGGGAAACTCCACCCTTAACTTTGCCTCCAAACCCCTATACCTTAAAAATATCCTATTTAATCCCAACATCGTCAAAAACCTTATTTCTGTTCGTCAATTCAATGTTGACAATTACACTTCTATTGAATTTGACCCCTATGGTTTTTCTGTGAAGGACTTCAAGGATGGCACGATCCTGAGTCGTCACAACAGTTCGAGTGACCTGTACCCGCTCACCCAAAATGCTTCCGCCACTGCTTGTTTTGCTTCTACCCAAGACTCTCCATTCTGGCACAATCGACTCGGTC
>BEHA01050358.1:172519-196158 GCA_002897215.1 Eschscholzia californica subsp. californica | reverse complement strand
AGCTATAAATCCTCCAAGAGTGACAGTAGTTAGATACAAAGGAAGAATTACAAATAAGTAGAAGATTGGGAGGAGAGAGAAAAATCTGAATTTTCCTTGTGGGATTTTTGAAGGTATGAAATAACAGTAAGTTAATGATATGAAAGCATAGATCCATACCTTTATGAAGTTCTTGATTTCATCCTCCATTGTTGTTTGTTCTTCTTCTTTCTCTCCCCCTTTGTTTTTTCTTCTGTTTTTATACATAATAAGGATATTGACTTTTTTATTTAAGAAGAAAACAAAAGATTTGTATCTGGTTTGCAAATAATTAACTAATTAAGAGCTTGGAGGGTTGATGGTTGCCCATGTTAGGTATCAATTGGTTATAGTTTATCAAGCAACGAGTGTAACCCGTGCCCATAGGGCACGGAAAGTTCTTTTGAATGCATTAAAGGGCTAAACATACAATCTCAAAAATTAATGGATAAGTATGAGCTCAACATTCAATCAATTTAACTAAACAAACGCCAAAGAACAGTGAAAGTCAATTCGTTAGCCCATTCTTACTCCATAATGAACCCTCTTGGTGCCACCATGCGTATCTTCATCATCTTCATTCGTCCAACTCCATGTTTGTCATTTGAGTTACTGTCCTAGCAGGAACACCGTCTCCGTGTCTTGCACTGCTAAGAAGTCAAAGAGTTAATAAACTTCATAGTGAAATGTATGTATAACTTTCCCCGTGGTTGCTTTTGATAACCGCCTATTGCCTAAATTGGGCAACACAAACTGAAACCCGTAGAAGGCTTTTGTCCGAGTCAGTGTGTGCTCGACAAACGGGTCTTCCCCCTGTTTTTTGAACTTGGGATGATCCTTCTGTGACCAAAAACACTACATCCACGGTGATCATCTCAAACTACGACCATACAAAAAGAAGTTAAGACCATTGCTAGAACTGACGTTCATAAAAGATAATGGTGTATGTTACTTTTTCAAGTTTCACATCTGAAATCTAATTGTAGATCTAAATTGACTCGAAAAGGCTGAATGAAGAACCCCTTGGTACCGTAGCCTGACTCAAACTTCAACAATAGAAGACAAATACCAGCTAGCTTTAGAGGTAAAAAATAGACAACCACAAAGACAGACATCGTTATCTAGTGTGTTATATGATTAACATATGATTAACATAAAAGTAAGGATCCATCACTAATTTAATTGTTATAAGCCTCTATTACATAAATATAGTGTGCAGTTGATGATTAACATACACTTATCACTTCTGGATCATTGAAAGAACAAACCTAACAAAAACATTTGAACCTAGAAGTTATATTACTTCCTGTAGAAATTTAATTTCAGTATAATAATTATTACATTGCCATGAACATCGAACAACATAAGATATTTCCCTGATCTGCTAGCTCACTGTGTTTTGAAATTCATAGTACTTTGTCGTTCCGGGCAGTAGCCTAAACCTGCTCATAAATTTATTACTTTTGGATCATTGAAGAACAAACTTAACAAAAGATTTAAACCTATAAGTTATAGTATTACTTTCTGTAGAAATTTATTCCAAACAAAATAAACAAACTTAAGGTTCCATCAAGTATTGACTTCATGTTCTAGTTATGCCACTTAACACATGGTGGACTTAAGGGTTGGACACGCTTTAAAATTTAAAGATGATGGAACAACTAAATAAACAATTAAATGTTCTAGTTATGTTACTAAACACATGAAAAAAAACTTGCAAATCTCAAATTCTTTTCTCATTAAAACCTAAGGAACACAAATAATATAAGAAGAATTACTAACCTGTCTAGTCGGGATAAATTTTTTCTTGATAAAATCCAAGAGAGATAAAAGCATAGTGCGGAACTTCTTGGCAGAGCTGAAACAATCAAGAAAACACTCAATTTTAGATTGAAATCATGCTTTCAGAACTTGAAACATACTCATGTAATTAAATTCACAACCACCCAACACTAAATCCTATGCTATAGTTGCACCAACCAAGTTATAAGATAACACAAAACCATCAACCATCGTAGTAAAGTTGAATTACCTCCAAACCATCAATTTCCAAATTCACGACTACTCTTCCTTTGATGGTGAACTCGCATGGGCGTTCGGTAGATTGGTCAACTCAATCAAATTATGAAATTAAGAATGCTAACAACCCAAAAATGAAGAAAAAGATGTATGAGAATTAATACAAAACAGATTGTATTAATTCAAAATCATAAAGAATTAATACATCAATTTTGCCAAAGAAGATTCAAAATTTATTTTTAATAGTTCAGTTCCAAATTAAATATCAACTTAATATCGAAGTAGTTCAACAAAAAAAAAACTTAATATTGAAGCAACAGATGAAACTAAATAAGTTGATTTTGCCTAATGACATAAAAAATAGACTGAAGCTAAATGTCATTTGGCAAAAACAGATTGAAACTATGCCATGCTTCATCCATGTGTAGTAACACCAAACTCTTACTCAAAATAGGTTATAGAAGCTGTCTTCAACCATGTCACCTCTTAGGAAGATTGTCGATGGCTTTCATGTTCAAGTAACTAAGGATGATCTCAAGGTAATGACGCTTATGTTATGATCCTAAAGATAAAAAAAAAGCACTGTCCTAAATTTACTGTGCCTGAGAGAGAGGGAGATAAGAAGGCATACCTGCGACCTAGATGACAGAGTCACAGACGAAGAGCGACAAATCAATTTCAGTGGAGAAATACACCCTAAATAGAAAAAGTTCAGAAAAAATCAAAGCCCTAATCTAATTGACTCGATATCAAAGTCTCAATCAAATTTGAGAAAAACACCAACCTTGCAACCAAATTTGAGGAAAACATCAAGAGCGGGAAGGATGATAGCCAATTAAGTCATAAACCCTAATCACATCCAAACAAAACAAAGGTAAAGAGCTTAGTCATAAATCTCAATTTTTTCTTCCTCAATTGAAGAATCTGACAACTCCATTATAGTAAATCTCAAATTCTTTTTTGATATGAACCTAATGGGCAACTGAATATGAGAGGAATAATTACTAACATGTTTAGTAGAAGCACAATTAATTTTTTTTTTGAGAACCCTAGTTTTCAAGGTTCCAACTTCTGAACCCTAATTAAAAGCCCCCATCAGAACCTAGTAGAGATTGCTCGTAGAAACCTTAGGGATTAGGGGTTTCAATTTTTGAGACATAAATTACTTAAGCTATGGGTTAGGGTTTTCAATTTCCGAACCGAAGGCCTTCTAAACAGATTAAAACATCAATCACCACTTATCGAACTAAATCATCAAACCCTAAATTCTCCTAAATTGATTTATGTCTCTAACCACTTCAGCTGAACAGAGAGACAGTGTGCATATGTGAGATGAATAAGAACATAGACATAGGGTGAGAGAGAGTTACCTGGTGGTGCAAAGAGATGGAATAGAAAGAACATGAGCTGATGAGAGACTTCACATATGGGAGCCAGAGAAATGAGCGGGAAGAATAGGGAGATATGGCAAGAATGACACAAATTTTACCTGTGACAATTGCAATGAAGGACGATGTCAGGCTGAACTTCAGTAGACAAAGAATTCACCAAAACTGTAGAGACAATGATGCTGAAATTTTTAGCAAACCATATAGAGAGGGGGAGCTGGAAAATTATAAGATAACACAAAACCAAGTTATAAGATAACACAAACCCATCAACCTAGTAATAAGATAACACAAAAGATATCCATTTACTGTTGAATCGTAGTAAAGTTGAATTACCTCCACACCATCGAAGTTATACCATAAAAAGGGTATGAAAAAAGAAGAAGTTGATACTCTGGTTGTTCGTCCATTTTGCTGACGAAAAAGATTTGGTCGAGATGAACAAAAAAATTTAGCATCGACCATTTAGTAAAGGGGCGAAACAAATTTAGGCGAAATCCAACTCGACCCCAGAGTAAGGCCTAATTATAACTTTGAATAAGACCTAATTATACAAAGGACACAAACGTCAAATGAAGTGAGTTTCGGTTAGGAGTTTAATTACAACTGAAAAAGAAGAATGAGAGAGAGATACCTTTGTGTTATTTCTTCATTCCCTCTGGTTGGTCGGTTAGGTCATAAACCTTTTGAAGAAACAACAAAATGAGAAAGTATTTTTGGATCAAACAAACTAAGAAAGTTATATTACAAACTAAATCTCTTTGAAAAGAATCTCAAGAAAAAAATGAACTTTGGAGTAATAGATAGATGGAGATACATGAGAACAAATCATATACAAAACTTTTACTCTGTATAATTGGTTATGAGTTGGGTTTGTAATGGTGTTGTAAGAAAAATATAAAGGCATGAATCTAAAATTAAAAACAACAACCATGAGTTTTGAAACTAATACTAACATAAGCTTTAAATGAGACCCAACAAAAGTGGACATAACCAAATTAATGTTGTTTCTCAAGTAATGGAGGCAAAGTTGAATGAATATAACCTAATTTTGCTGAAACGATGAAACCAAAATCATGGTTACTGATAAATGAAGCTAAACCTACCTGCATAAAAGTATTTTGAAACAAAATCAATAGCTAAACTAAAACTCTAAACCGATTTAATGTGAAATGAGTTCAGAAATGGAAGACAGAGAGAGAAGCTGAAGTTATGTGAGAGAGAAAAACCCTAAACTAAAACCCTAAACTTTTCTATCGATTCTCACCGTCTGTGAGAGAGAACCGAGAGAGATCAGATGTTGAGAAAGTGTAGAGATGGGGAGGGGCTGCGGGGGAAAAAGCCTGTGCGTTTGAAACTATGAGAGAGAGAGTGAGAGAATACCTGTGATGTTCGATGAGATAGTCTGAGAGGAGTGATGAGTGAGAAAGAGGGCTTTAGAGAGAGCGTCAGAGTGAAGCTTGGGCGGGAAGATGAGGGTATTTGTGAAGGGTATCTTTTCTAGATGCTGTTTGTTATCATCTCCTCCGTCGGATGAAATGTAATTAGATCTAGGGCATCCAATATTTTATTTAGTTTTGGGTCCCTGTTCGGGAACTTTCGTAAACTCGTATAAACATATGCAACTTCGTTTTAGCTTCTTGAATTTGTTCACTTACAACACATCTTCCCAAGACCACATTGTTTTTTTTTTGAGGGCAAATCAATATATTAATAACATCCAAACTAGTTCCAAAGTTTAATTCGGACCAAAAGAGAAAGCAAATTAGCATACAGGGGTTAACAAAGAAGCAGCCAAAGAGTGGGCATCCTTATTAAATATTCTATTGCAATAGGTCAAGTCCACGCGTTTCCCAACCATCTGTACACGCGCCCCTTCAATTTCTCTAATCAAGCGCCACGGTATGTCTTCATCAACGGTCAGGATTGCGTCAATTAAAACCCTAGCATCACCCTCCAATATAAACTCTTCCAACCCTAAATCCGTCGCCAGCTCCATTCCACATTTGAATCCCTCCAACTCGCTGAAAATCGGAGATTTTGGTATTATCACTTTAGCCTTTGATCCAATAACCTCTCCCTTAGAATTTTTTGCAATAGCTGCACATGAAGCTTGGTGTTCTCTGTACGATCCATCGAAATTGATTTTTATCTTTCCAATCGGAGGGGGTATCCATCTATTAACCTGCACATTCGAAGTAGAGTTAGCATTAATGTTAAGATCAGTGATATACCTGACTTGAACCAACGATTTCCATACACATCTCGTGAGATCAGGGGTTGTAGTCCGGAAATGAAACTCATTCCTCATTTTCCACCATTCCCACAACAGGTAAACTACTTTAAGCCATTCATTTCCTTCATTTTCCTTGTTTTGTAGTAGTTTAGACAACATAGTTATCGGATTTAGATCTGGTTGTAGGTACTGATTAATACCAGCCCTTGTTGCGAGTTCAATGAAAGTCGGACATTCTCCAAAAAGGTGATGTTGAGTCTCTGTTTGGTTTGTGTTACACATCTTGCATCTTTGATCCAAATGATTGATTCTTTTTCCTATATTTTCTAAAGATGGTAACCCATCATGCACCATTTTCCAAATAAATAACTGCACTTTTGGTTCCATTACCTTCTGCTTCCAAAAAAGCTTCCATGGGAACACTACTGCCTGTTCTGAAATTGTGGGTAAGTTCTTTATTTGAGTATAAAATGACTTTGTTGTAAACTTTCCACTATCAACCGGACACCAGATAAGTTTGTCTCTCTGATTGTATGTGGGTAATTGGATGTTTAAAATAGCTGTAGCTGTTACCTCATCAAAGTGATGCTTAATTAGTTCCTCTTTCCATCTATTTTGATGATGATCTATCAAATCCGAGACCCAATAGGTGTTAGAAGGTAGAGTAACAATAATTGTAGGAGTATTATGTTGAATGTTAGGGATCCATGGATCAGATCGTATCTTGACACTTGAACCATCACCAATTATCCATAGAACATTGTTTCTAATGACATTTTTAGTCTTGGCCATAGCTTGCCAAAAATGAGAAGAGCCTGTTGTATTGTTTTCATTCCAAAAATCATCTTCTCTGAGATACTTTGCCTTTAGAATTTTGACCCAAACCGAATGAGGGTTTGTCACAAACCTCCATGTCATTTTTGCTATTAGTGACAGGTTGACTTCTTCAATTGATCTAATACCTAGACCACCCTTGTGTTTAGGACTGGTAAGTATATCCCATCTAATGAAGTGCATTTTAGTCCTCTGCTGAGAATGATTCCACCAAAAATCTCTCTCGACCTTTTCAAGGTCTGCAATTACTTTCTTTGGCAATACCTGAAAACTACAAGGATATGTACAAAAAGCTGATAATATAGATTTAATCAGTGTAGTCTTACCTGCTTGAGTAATATACTTGTTTTTCCAATTTGAAAGTGCATTATTGAACTTGTCAATAAGCCACGTATAACTCTGGATACGGTTTCCTTTTTTGAGAATTAATGCTCCCAGGTATTTCTCATGGTCAAGCATCACAGGAGCTTCTAATAGATGAACAAATCGATCTTGGACTTCCTGAGACACATTCTTGCTAAATAGAAGAGACGACTTAGAGAAGTTTACCTTTTGCCCCGAGAAAGCTGAATATTGATTCATGAGTTGTACTATAGTATTGAGATTATGATCATTAGCTTTACCAAAGACAATTAGGTCGTCCGCAAAAAGCAGATGTGTTATGCTTGGACTGGCCGGTGAAATTCTGTAACCTGTAAACAAACCTTGTAATTCATAGTAATGAAATAAGAGAGAGAGTGATTGTGAGGATAGAATAAACAGGTAGGGAGAAAGGGGGCATCCCTGCCTGAGGCCTCTAGAGGCCGAGAAGTTACCAACTCTTTGCCCATTGACCTGAATATTAAAGTTAGCAGTTGTGATGCACGACATGATCAGCTGTAAAATCGGTCCCTCAAGACCAGTAGCTTTGAGGACTTGAGACAGGAAGTCCCAGTTGACTCTGTCATACGCTTTCGCCATATCCATTTTTAAAGAGAAAGTGCCCACAGTATCTGTACATTTCTTCATTGAGTGCATTAACTCTTTGGTGATGATGATATTATCTAAAATCTGTCTATTGGGGACAAAAGCGTTTTGTGGCCAGGCAATACATTCATCTAAGTATGGTCTAATCCGATTTGCTATCAATTTTGTGATGAATTTATAAACCGTATTGCAAAGGGCTATGGGTCTGAAATGCGAGGCCATACTCGGGTTCTTCAACTTCGGAATTAATGCAATTGTCGTCTGGTTGATAGAAGGGTCAATGCAGCCCGAAATAAACGCCTCTTGAATATATTGGATCAATTCCGTCCCTATTGTGTCCCAGTTATGTTGATAAAAGAAGCAAGGAAGTCCATCCGGACCAGGACTCTTTATCGACCCCATATTCATGACGACTGACTTGATTTCTTCCGAGTTAGGGACCCTTGAGATGTTGGCCAGCTGCTCAGACGAAAAAGACCTTATAACCATGCAGTAATTCGGTTGGCGGTTGATCCACTGGTTCAGCTGAGAATAAATTCTGAAAATGCTTGATAAATTCATTAGAAATATTGTCCATTTCTTTAATAGTCTGACCATCTTCTGTAAGTAATTGATGAATCTTGTTCTTCTGCCTACGCACTGACATAGCTAAATGAAAAGCTCTGGTATTACGATCCCCATTGTGTACCCACTTCGACTTGGCTCTCTGTTCTGCCTTTGTACATTGGATATTTTCCAAATGCAAAATGTCCTCCTGAATTTTGCTTTCAATTTCCAGATTTACTATGGAAGGGTTAAGACCCTGAATATCCAGAAGTCTTTTTCTTAGGATATTTAATCGATTCTTGATAGTCCCGAATGCCTTCTTACTCCAGCCCTTGATGGAATCTTTAGTGTCGTTTGTCTTGCTTGTAAACGATCCTGTAGTTGAGCTCCATTTTTCCTGAAAAACCTTAGTGTAGTCAGAGTGGTGCGTCCAATAAACTTCGAACTTGGACAGAGTTGTGGTGGAGATTCCTTGTGTGATTAACTTTAACAGGATGGGAGCGTGATCACTATTGTATCTGGGCAAGTGAAATACTCCAGCCTCTGGATATTGCATAAGCCAACTAGCGTTGCTAAGAACTCTGTCAAGTCGTTCCTTCGTAAGATGATGCATCGCTTTCGAATTGGTCCAAGTGTAGGCCGGTCCATTGAACCCCAGATCCAGAAGTTGCGCATCCTGGATAAATTTCTGAAAATGATTCATAAAAGGTATGTTAGAACTGCCCCCCCCATTTATCGTCTCGATTAGCCAAGGCATTCAGATCCCCAATACACACAAAGGGGTTATTGATACTCTCTATTCTGCGTAATAAATTACGCCAAAAGGGAAGTCTGTTTTGGGCACAAGGGGGACCATAAATGCAAAAAATATCCCAAGAAGCATTATCAAGAGTTACATTCGTAACAGTAGCATGAATGAGATTTGACGAGGAGAAATGAATATATAAATTTATATCGTTAGACCAATGTAAGATCAAACCTCCACTTCTGCCGACCGATGGAACCGAGTGGAAATTAGTAAGATTAGAATTATTAAAACAAGCCAGAGGTAAATAGTTAGAAATTCTCGTTTCTGAGAGAAAAACAATAGAGGGATTAGTGGAAGTAAGGAACTGCTTCAAAGTTACTCTTGTCGAGTTGTTCCCCAGACCCCGACAATTCCACGCCAAGATATTCATTGTTGAGACGGCATTTGGGTTGCCGTTACCCATTCATCGTTGCTATCTTTTGTTGTTTGACGAGTTGTCTTACGGTACTGTTTTTTTATCCTGACCTCGGCAAGAGTCATGTCTTCATCTATGTAATTTCCCGAACTTGATCCAGGACCATGATCACCGTCCTGTGTGTCCTGGTTATGATGGTATAGTTCATTAGAATAAACTGCGGCTACCCCATTCTCCGTCTGTACTTTGCTGCGTTTAACCTGACATAAACTCGATAACAGATTACCATAGTTAGTTCTTATCCGAGGATTATTGGCACAAACTTTTTCGATAAGATTTTCCTCACTATTATCAATATTAAGATCATGAAACTTGGGTATAAGGTCCGATCCCGAGGATCCCAATTCTTTAATTGGATGCTTATTAGAAAAAGGAACCTTAAAAGTTTCTGGGAATTTAGGGGTCATGATCTTTAAGACTCTGTTTCTATCATTATCGGAAAGATTCTGTTTAAGCAAGTCCCCAAAAGCCAGAATTGTGGGACAAAATTTCATAGTATGGCCAATGAATCCGCAATAAATGCAGAATCTCGGGAGTTTCTCAACCCTAATTTCTATAGAAATCAGTTTGTTGTTCGAAAGTTTTAGATTAGCTCTCGGTTGGAAGGCTTTAGTAATACACATTTTGACCCTAATACGACCAAAAAGACACCATTTACTAGCATCATCTTTAGTCGTCGGAATAATGGTCCCCATAGTACTGGCCAAACGGTTAACTATAGTACAGTTCAAATGACTAGGAGGAATTCCATGAAGTTGGACCCAGAACCAAACATGATCCACTTTCTGTTCTTCCGGAGGAGTTGCTGCGTTACATTCTTGGAGTACAATTAATTCATCTTGCATAACCCAAGGTGTACTCTCCATAGCGATTTCCATTTCGGTAGCCGTGACGAATTTGATCATAAATAAGTTTTCCTTAATCTCTGAAATAGTAAATTTGTTAGGTCCATGTATAACCTTTGTGAGGCGATACATAGCTTGACCTAAATCGATTTTCTTAGGGCTCTGGAACCAAACTATGCCTTGCTTGATTAGATCTGTTTCCGAATGATCAACATCGCCACCATCCACCGTTAATATAGGCTGCTCATCAGTAGTTAACGCCTCAAACTGGCGTATGAATTGGCTGTTTGTAGATTCCATTGAACGAAGGAGAAGAAGATAAGAATAATCAGTAACGAACTTAATTGAGACTAAATCTCGACAATAAAAGCCCCTAGAGAGCGACGAAATGAGAAGATTTCAGACTGAAAACAGTCTAAATCGAGCAAAGATATATCGTCTATTGGCGGAACACCTTCTCATTCAGAAAGGAAAATGAAAACATCTACATATATCTGCATATCGCACATTCAAGAATTAGAACAATAAACTCCAGTCCTCGTAATGCAAATTTGTGTTGGAAAAAAGGGTTCTGTTTAGATTCAAGAAAGGCTGGTAGTGTGAAAAATGTCATGCCCAAAGTCAAGAAATGCCGAATATTGTTCTAACTAGAAGAATATAACATAAACAAAAGAAACAAATATAAAGTTGCAGGAATCAACCAAAAGAAACAAAACTGGCATGGGTCAATTTAGTGTTTAAATCTTCATCGAGTAAAAGTACAGAACAAATTTCGCTCCTTTCTTTTTCTTCATCATTACAGAGAAAAATAGATGAAGATTTTCAGTGAAAATAACCAAGAACCTGGCCTCCCACATTCTGCTTGATGGCTTCCTCGTGATCCAAAACACCATTTGGAGTACTAATCACAACATATCCCCACTGCATAGAATCAAACAACAAGTTGTGTTATAAATTCAAATGTTGATTACTAAGAACAAGAAGTTGCAGAACTATTATGAAACATTGGTGAAACAATATGTTTACAATAAAAGATCAATTCATTGTTTCAAAAATTGGTGAGGCTAATAAAAATGACAAGAAATGAACAATTCAACTTCTGGTTAGTGGTTACAAATTTCTAGCACCTTCCCTACCCTACATTGGTGAGTCGATAATCAGTACTTCGAAAGCGATTATGGATGGCATGTTGCAATCATTATACTTGATTATCTCTCTCTCTCTTCCCCCCCCTCTCACTTCTCTCTAGTGACTTTCTCTGATTTTCAATTTGTCCTTTATTTTTGAAACTTTGAAGCAATATTAATAGAAGGGAAAAGGATGTACAAGTGAATAAAAGAAAAATAGGATTATGTTCCATCACCAAGTCCTCCCATTTAAGCACAAAATCGCAGTAAACTGCCTACAAAAAACATAAAGGAGTGGTAAGATGTCTGCCACTTATGAGTATGTTGTTTGTGTTTGAATCCTTGAAGATTTTGCAGTTTCTATCTTTCCATATTGCCCAAATTATTGCTGCTGGGATGAGAGCCTATAATTTCTTCTTCATCTTTTTAACTTTTAAGTACTGCCATTGCGAGATGGTCCGTGTTACCAACTTGGGGAAACACCAGTAATTTCCTGATTTAGATAATTAGATGTAAAAAAATCCCATAAAATTGGTGAGCTTATGATCCCACTCCACAGCCATATGAAGATTTGGTGACTTTTATGATCTTTCCGTCCCTTTCTTCACCATACTCTTCCGAGTTTTTGCATCCAATGCACCTATTTTGAATAGGCATCGCTAGTCTCTTAAGTGTGTTGACGGTTGGAACCTTGTTCTTTGTGGCAGTCCCACACTACAAAACTAACCCTTGGAGGAATCTGTGCTTTCCAAATGAGTTTGCGGAGATTTGAGTTTGAGGTTGACTCTGTCTGATTCAATCTGTTCTAACAATGTTTAACTAAGAGATCTTCTTTTCCCTCCGCTCTCCAAATTTTCCTGTGTATTTCTCCCTCTATTGGCCGAAAGTTATCAATAACATCCAATAGCTCTGTCAAGATCGGGATTTCCCAATCATTCAGGTTTCCCCTCAATAGAATCTCCCAGGCATCATGGTTCCACTTGAATTCTTGGTGGACTGTTACTTCCTTTGCTGGAAAGACGGAATATTGCTGGGAACTTATCTTTTAATGAGATTGTGTGGCACCAGACATTGTGCCAAAAACTGATACTCTTGGCATCCCTCAATTTCGATCTCGTAATTGTATTAAACTCCTTGACCTACCCTGTATCCCTTTCCAAACTCCACGGCCATATGAAGATTGTGTGAGTTAAAGATTTTTCCTTTACTTAAAGCAGTATCTATTATTCTCATCTGTTGGGTTAGTAAAGGAAAAATCGAGGCTTTCCTTCTCCAACTTCTCATCTAATCGAGGCTTTCTGTCTCCAACTTCTCATCTGTCGATGTCTAGGGGAAACAGGCTTAGGGTTTTGAAGCTAACTATTCTAAATGCCAAGTCTGATTTGTTTTCAACATTTGATAATGGGCAAAACATAATTGGCTTACTTACTATCAATGGTAAACTAGGAACCTCAAAATACAATTTGAAGATCACGAGCGTGAAGCATGAAAGAACAGTCCAAAACAAGGATGTCGACGTAACACAAATTATTAGAGAAATGTATAGCACACCCTTATACAAAAAAGGAAACTTAGCTCATCAAACTACTAGAGAAGTACGTAATCTGTAGTTTCTAGGAATGAAATCATGAGAACTCGACAATCATCAAACTACTAGAGGATAAAACCAAACCTGTCGAGTTGGAAGAGTACGTAATCTGTATTCTTCAATCTCCTTGGCCCTGATGTCTTGTCTATACATGAGAACCCGACAATCATTTATCCTGCCTTGAAGTTCGACGGTTATTTTTCCCACTCTATGTGGATCAAATACTTGAAAATCTTTAATATATCCTGGAAAGCAGATCAGCAAGTTTAAAAGCGATATAGCTTTAAAGCACATATGTTCAAAGTTCCAACAGTTCTAACAAGGACAAAAACCCATATTTCAAACTGATCTTAATTTCAATACTAAATACATAAACAAGAAAATAAGACAACATTGAATACACCCTCTAAGTACACTGAAGTTCATAGTCATTTAGATCATGCCCCATTTCACAGGGCTCCATAACTAAAGCAAAACTAAGAAACAATGTTTATAAAAAGTTTTAGGACTTGAATTTCTAGGAATGAAATCATGAATCAGAGTTCATGGCTTGTCTAAAACTTAAAACTTGATAACTACGACATTCAAGGTAACAACCGAGTAAACAAATTCAAAGTTCGACAAATATAGAACCAAACTCAAGTTTGAACTACTTGAGATATGGTCTGATTTCAATTTTTGGATGGGAAGGGATGAGAGACCTAAAATCAGTGGAAGTCATTGATTTAACAAATATAAGCTAAGCAAATACAAGAATCTGATATCAGATTAACAAATAGATTGCAGGTCAAAGATAAGCAAAATTTCTTCAAACAGATAAAAATTGGGATAAAAAGTCTACTTCCTTTCCGAAACTAAAACTTAAAATTGAGATTATGTTTTTAAATCAATAAATTCAAATCATAGTCGTTAATTAAAACAAATAAAATCGAAATTGCCCTTACTACTTTCATAAGAAATGAAGTAAATCAGATTACTGTTGAAGTAGAATAGCAAGCTTTTGAGGTTTTGGGGTTTTAGGATATTAGGGTTTATATGGTGAGTTACCTCGATCCTTCATGATCTTGAGAAAGGAGGACATAACATGGGAGATAGGTTGCAAGTTAGCGGTGGCTTTTCCTCTCTTCTCTGCATTGACTATCGTTCTCAGAGCTTCATTTAGTATCCTCCTCCCCATCTTTCTATATCTTCTTCCTCTCTCTCTCTCTTTCTCTCTAATTCAAGAGCTCCAAATAAACCCTTGCTTTTTGACATAGTCAAGCAACTAAAGGAGTCAAAAGGCCAATTGGACAAAATTTTGGGGTTAAAACGGAATTAACCCACAGAATTAGGAATACACCCCTAAAATGAAAATTACTCTGGCCTAGGCTCCTATTGGCTTGTTTTTCGTCAAAGAACCATTACATGGTTCACATGCAAAACACAAGCGTGAACCGTGACAAAAATACACCTCATTATAGTAAGCACATCCCCATTTCTCAAAAACTTCATAGCCGTTCCTTGGATTGGGACTGGGACACATATCATACCCAAAATTCAGTGTGCAACTTGAATGAGATAGATAGATTATTTCCAATTAGGAATTGTGGTTACAGATAATAGGAGCTAGAAGAAAAGGCATGGCCCAAGCCACCACTCTTTGTCCGGGCGCGTGGTTTGACTCTTAGCCGGGCCCTTTTGGATACTTTTATCCAGATCTAACCCGTGCATTTAATCACATTCCCTCTGGTCAAAGCTTCTGATCGAGTCGAGACTCTTTTGTATAACCAGTTGTAGGATCCGATCGTCGTTAGCCGCGACTCATCCGGGTGACCTGCAGATCGTAATTGATTTCTAGCTAAAAATTGAACCTTGGGGAGTGTAGCTTCTTCGGGGTGATCTGGTGCCCTTGTATAGGATGCTTTGGACAGACTGTTGATAGACGGTGTGGATGAAGCGGTTGGGATCCACCGTTCCGATTGAGAATACTCTTCAATAGTTAGGAGATGTAAGGTTTCCTCTTTCAGTTTATCTCGTATCTTGGATATTTAGGAGATTTAGGATTCTCAAACTAATCATGGCGTAGCGGCTTGTCGTGACGCACTCGACAATTGAGAGATGGAGAAGAAGCAACTTGAGTTAGACCTTCAATCTTCGAGAGTTGATACGTAGATCAAGAGCTCAGATCTAGAGGTTGTGTGTGTCGAGAAGGCTACCTTGGAGCTTCAACTAAACCATCAAGAGTCACGCCTGCCGGCTTATGGGAAGAAGATTGATGCTCCTAAAAATAGAGTAGCCAGGTAAGACAAACTTCACCTTCAGAGTGCAAAGTGCAATTTTGCTGAAATGACGGGGCTTGGGAAAAAGTGAGTCTAGATTCAAATAAGGAGACGAGTATTGTTGCCTTATGCGGAAACAACCCTAGCTGGGTTTAAAGTCTGGGTGGGAGTGTATTCGTCGTTTCTACTACCTTGACAAGATCCTATCTCTTCGCCGAGCCAGCAAAGACAATGTGAGCGAAATTGTTGCTTCTTTTTGTTCTGAGAGAGAAATAACAGGCAGTTTTCCTTTCAGCGATGATGAATGAAATGATGAGGTTATGGATTCCGTGGTGGCGGTGGAGGATGATTCTGACGAAGACTCCACTTTTTCTGTACATCAGCATCCTTATGACCCTTCTCCTCCCGAAGGAGGTCTCTAAATTGTTTAAGAATTTTGAGAGCTTTTTTGTTTCTTCTTCTTTCTTCTATATTAATGAGCTCTGAATCAATGAAGTCCTGCACACAAGTTCATACTAAAAAAAAACGTTATTCTGTTAGCATAACTTTGCATGACCTAAACTTACTAACGCTCACGTCCTAACTTACCAATGCTCGAAGGGATCTCTTCTAGTTTTCCTGCGAAACCACGACTTTAGAGCATCTCCAATGCAAGACTCAATCTTAAAATCTTAAGTGCCACCTAGGACGTCAAAGTTTTTTTTGAGAAAAAACCTCTCCAATCTAAAACTCAATTGAGAACTTAAGATGATGTGGAAGCATTAAGTTTTAAGATATCTCCACTAGAAACTCTATTTTTGAGATTTCTTTTGAGAGTCTTAAGTGTCCTAGTCATCAAATTTAATTTTTGGACCAATAGAAAGCTTTTATTTCTCAACCACTTTTTCCTATTAAATGTATGTATGACATGTGTATCTATTAGAGTTTTTTAGAGTGTTGCATTGGAGAAGGACTTGAATTAGAGACACTCACGTTAGCCACACAGGAAAGAGAATTTCAATTGAGACTCAACACATAAGCCAAATAGATTTTTTTTTTAAGTTTTGCATTGGAGATGCTCTTAGTCCCTCCTACCTGTGAAATATCTTAGAATCTTATATTTTTCAGCTCAAGGCTGGAAGAGCAGGGATATTTGCATATACCTGGGTCTATTTGTCTTTGGGTCCTGATTAACAGGACTTGTTGTGTTTTTGTGAGGTTAGATAGGGATCCCCTTTAGATTGGGCTCCCGAATTGAGCTTTTGAGACCCTATTTTGAGTTTCTTAGCCGACAAGCTAAGTTTTAGCGCAACTCTCGCGTCATGACACGTCGTCTCGTGGTATACCGCGTGCCAGAATCTATCCTGGCATAGTCCCGTTAGTCAACTACCGTTGACTCCATCTTTGGTTTTCCTTAATTCGCTCGTCCCAACTCCGATTTAACTTCCATTTTTGCCTCTGGATCCGTCTTTGACTCTATTTTCACCCAGATACTGATTTTGGTCACATTTACCTGAATACCCTTGTCTCCAAATGACCAAAATGCCTTTCGAGTATCTTTTTCATGTTTTTAGTCGTTTTTCACACTTAACTCCGCAAAAGACACCTAATAAAAAAAAACCAATCATTTTATTATAACAAAGCCTCGAAATGGACTAATTCGTTTAACTAAACGATTCGGATGAGACATTTTCATGACACATCAATGTATGCTTGAGCAGGGCTTATTTAAAGGTCGAATATGACTTCTCCTTGATCGCTGGTCATAGCTGGGTTATTAAGGTTGATGCTTCCTAGAGCAAGGCTTATTTAAGTTTTGAATAGGACTTCTCCTTGCCCCTGTCGTAACTTGAGCTATTAGGGTTGATGCTTGCTTCATTGTTTGAGCATGGCTTATTTAATTTATCAACTAAACCTCTGTCGTTGGCATTGGTGGCCTTGTGGTGACTAGTTTTGTGAGTTTTTTTTACTTTTTCAATACTTAATTTGAAAAATATTCTTCGATTTAAGAAATCTTAACGCTCCTACATGCAGAGGCTTAATGCTTATTGAAAGGTAAAACAAATTAACTTAAATGGAGGCTATACCTTGTGGTCTTGTTCACCCTTCGTGCAAAGATCTTTATTCTTGCCTATCGAATACTTCACCTTCTTCAAGCTTTTCCTCCGCTATCTTGCAGCTTTTTGTTGAAACTAGTAGCACTCTCGTGCTATCTCTTGGCTTCCTTTGACAGTCCTTACTAAACCTATTTGTGGGATTGAGAATTTCATCATTAGATGGGTCAGAGAGACGATTGCTCCTGATTTTTTGTAAGAATTTTCTTCGTAGGATGACAAAGAAGCGGGATTCAATGAAGTAGTTTCACCATAGAAGTGGGATTCAACATCGCGGTCTAACCATTCTAACTGATACCAAGAAGGACAAACTTTTTCATTTTGGGTTTATAGTCCTAATTTCACTGAATATTTGGGAGTAAATGTCAAATCATCCCTTTCAGAAAAGTTCATGAAAATATAAATGAGCTTTAAGTCAAGTTGTTTAGACTTCCCTGTTATCACAAATGTCACGGGTTCGAGTCTTGTAGTAAGAGGTCTGTCTTATGGCGGTTAATGCGCTTATTCACCTCATGTTGTATCTTCATATTGCAATTCTCATGAGATATGATGTATCGACCTTTCGTTTTCTTTTAGTTTGGATCGTGGGCTAATGCTTAGTAAAATTAGTCTTATACTAAAATTTCTTTTGCGTGAGCCAAACTTTAAGAATTCGACATTATAGGTGATCTTGAAACTAATACATTTAAGGTTCTTCGAACATATTCTTTGAGGCATATGTTAAGTCGTGAAGTTTTTATATTTTTAACAAGTCAATGTTTAACTTCATTCCGTTCTTGTACTGATTTCAAGATTTTTAAGTTAAAATAGAAAATAGATTATATTTTACCATGTACCACGACGGTAAAAAGACCCCTAAACTCAATAAAGAGCACCGGAAAAAAATTATAGAATACAACCCAAATTTAAAGGCGAAGTATAATTTTTGGGCGGCACGTCAAGCTTCCTGTTCTTGTTAGGTGTTCGGCCAAATGGGATTTACGTAAGGAGCGTGCTGGTGAAGAAACTTCTCTTGTATGTGAAGGCGTATTCGATACTATTTCCTTCAGGGTATGTCAAAGTTTGTTCTTACTTTCAATTCCTTAAATAAAAGGCAAAATGGTTATAATCTCTGTTCCATTTTTGGATGTAAGAGATTATCCCAACAGAAACAACTTTAATCGTTTAGTTAATTAATTGTAATTAAATCTTAGCTTAAGGAATTCATCTTTGCTTAATTTAACACAGCTACTAAGTTTAGATGAACTTCTTTTTCTTTTTTCTTGTTGAGTCGTCAATTGTAGTAGACTTTCATTATTGTTTTTTTAGCAAAGGAAGGGGAGAATTTAGTTTCAAAATTAGAGTTATCCTCTGAAAACTTATAAATTTAGGTTTGATGCCGATTTGAGAAATTACCAAGAAACAGAGGAATTGTTAATTATTCACTTCCTTAAGCTTTTTATATTAAATTATTAATGACGGGAAGAAGAATTATTTCAGCTATGAAAACCCCTATAACAATCAATTTACTTAAGACTCTCGCCATATTTTAGTGTTAACTTAACACATTAGGGGCAAGAATTAAGTTGTTACGAATTCTAACCAAGTTCGTTGCACAATACTGTAAGGCCATTTGTTCTTCTTCTAGAACCGATATTAGCCTAATTAACTTGTAAGTCCAATATGAAAAAGATATAATTGTTAAGATTCTACGGTGCTACCTTTATCGCACAATACCAAGACGTAACTGATTTAAGTAAGAGAGTGGTGTGTTTCAAACATTTGTAAACCGTTAAGTGATTGATATTATTTTGTACACGTGTACTTTCTGATCATTTGTAATTCTTCTAGAATATGTATTAGAATATTGTATGAACATGTTAGGGCAACGTGGAAGACAAATACCGGTTAAAAATTCTATTATGGCATTGTTACAACTTAACTAATTTAACTTGAATTTTTTCAGTAGTCAAATTACTCTTCATACGGACATTGAAAATTTTACAAAAGAGAAAGTCAAACTTTCTTCACTCAAATAACAACAGTTATAGAATGTCCAGCTACAGTCCCGGCCCAATGCCGGCCGGGGTATGTGGCGGGCTGAGGTTTAGAGAGAGAAAGCTCCGACATACCCCGGCCGGGATTGTGGCGTGGCATTTGATCATTTTCCCTTAAATAAACCCTCAAATATTTGTCATGAAATAACCTTACAATTGCTACTATACTTTAATGAGCTTATATATATATATATACTTTGATGAGATAACAATATCTTATGAATTTTTCCTTCAAAAGTTTTAGATTACCCAAGTATGAACTATTTTACTTCTTATCACTTCTAATCAAATATTTTAACCCCTCCAAACGGGTCAACTCCTTGAGTCCAACTCCGCAAGAAGACATTCTAGAGAGTAGAGAGTGAAAGTAAAGAGAGAGAGAGGAGGGATACAACATACAAGCTATATAAATATTCAGGTGAGAAACAAAAAGTTTAAGGAGTAAATTTTTGGTTCTTTGATTCCCTGAGTCAAAATTACAGGAGATAAAAAGGAAAGATAGGTCAAGTGATGAAAGCGAAATCAAACAGAAAAAGTTCCATTAATCTTTCTATTATTATTTAATCAATATCTTTTGTCTCCTTTATTTTTTTCATTTTAGAATCCGTACAATTACTCAATAAATTCATTCGTTTCTCTAAAAATATGAAGAAACAGAGGAAGAAGATTATTCTAGTTCTAGTTGATCAAGTTTTCTGAAACAGAGGTTTGTTAATACTGTAAAAAATAGTTTCCCAATAAAAATACCTTCATGCATGAAATTTGTTTCAATCTCTGTCAGAAATGGTTTATCTTTTGTAACCCTTTATCTAGTTGAAGATCAGTTTCATGTTAACGTTTTGTTTGAATTTTACAGATCATACTATCGGTTTCATTACTTATTTTCACAGAGAATCTTAAGTTTTTAAGAATGAACAACTCATTCTATCCAACTTTATCTTCCCAAGCCTGCAACTTTGGTAATTGTTAAAACCTAATAATCAATCTCCATCTTTCTAATTCTCTTTAAAATTTACTCATTTTGCTTATTAAAAATGCAGGAAACATCAACAACAACAACAACAACAACAACAACAATGAGGACATTCAAATGATAACTTCAGACGCTTCTGTGTACGCCATTAAATTTGAATTACAATGAACAAGTTTGGTTCATTTTTTCTCTCATCAGTTTCACGTTCTCTTTTACCAATTTTTGTTGACAGAGCTGACGGGGCATATGGAAGCAATTACTACAATTTCTTTAGAGAGTCACAGCTTACTAACGATCAATACTTAGGCAGTTTTTCTCCATTATCGATCGTTGATATTCCTCCTCCTCCTCCATCTCTTACCCATCTTAATCTCTCAGGTTTCTTGATTAAAACACTACTCCATAATATGAAACATTTAACAAACAGAAATGATTGTTTGTCAACTCGAAAAAATGGGACGAAATTCGAACTGACATTTCCCCTCCTGTTTTCCTTTCTTGATTGGTTGGGCGAAATGGGACTGTCCGCTCTTACATTTGGGCTTATTTTTTCGAGTAGACTATCACTGAATTACCCAAGTTTGCCATTTTATCGATTGTACAATATTTTAATGACAAACAGGTCTGTTTTCAGCTTCTTCTCTTACTGCTGGAGGTGGTAGTACTTCATCAATGCCTATCTACAACGTGAACGCTGTTTCACAGCCACAATATCCTCCCGATGGGTTTTCACTTGAAAATAATCAAGCTGTAAGTTATAATTAAATCCTCTAATTAAATTACCTTAACTTTATACTTCTTTTTTCTCGAATTGTAATTTTTCTTTGACTTCTTTTGATATATTAGCAGACTTAGCGAGTCAGAACTCTCACAAAGAAGTAGCTAATATGACCCAACCAAAATAACAAACCACACGACAGAAGTCACGCCCTAAAGGCACACCATACAAACAACCCAAACGAAACATATAATCCCGCAAATATATGACAACCAACAATAAACTGAAAGAGCTAATTATCCTCCAGCATCTTCACTTGAGATGCTTCCTATCAATCCCTAATTTGTGGCAATATGCTGCATATCAATACTCAATTCCCCAGCTGATAAAATATCTAACCAACAACACCTTTGTCTCCCGACAACAAGTGAGAAGACATACTCCAAGCTACACAACTTGAACCTGCCTATATTGTTATTAGTTCTCCTCCACACTCTCATGGACTGCCATGGTGGTACAACTCCGCATTTGGTCAGCAAGTCATAAGCATTCTTAGAGTCAGTAGCTACCACCACACTCTCATACCCATGAGTGAAGGACAAATCAAGGCCAACATCAATAGCTTGCAACTCATGGTGCAACACACTGGTTGGCACAACCCTACTTGAGCTGCACAATAGCAAAAAATTTCGAATTGTATAACTAATAATCAGTGGCGAGGCCAGAAAATTTTATGAGTGGGGGCACTTTTTCGTTATAGTTAGTGAAAGAATTTCATATGAAGATATTTCATAGTACTTTTGATTTATAACAAGTAATCTCTAATTTTCTCATCAATATAGTCTGGGGATCTTTCTCCCAACTAGATTCCAAACAAATATTAAAATAAAAAAACAAAGGAAGGGATAAAGAGATAGTGGTGAAGATTAAGTAAACGATGGTGGAGATGATGAAGAGGAAGTGATCATAATGGAAGAAAAAATGAGGATAAACTTTTCTTTCTAATAACATGTCTACTATAACAAACGTGTAAAAAAACAATCTTGAAGTCGAAAGTACAAGTCACTGAAAAATCAGACATAATCAAAATTAACAGAATTGTTTAGAAAATTCATCATCTTTACGAAACCGTTTTTATTAAGTTGGTCACTTTGAGGAGGTCAAAATTTAATTAGTTCATTTAATAAGAACCAATTTTAGGCCAGGCGTAAATAGTAGACATTCTAGGAAAAAAATGTAAGTAGTGGAAATTCTAGAAAAAAAAAGTGTTGTGTGTGTGGGTCGATCCCAAGACCTCCGCAATGTAATCCACATGGTTTACCGATTAAGCTAGAGAAGATTTCTATTTAAAAAGCGGAACTATAGATACATAATATAATGGCAAGTGCAATTTAACACATTTGAGCCGCATTAGGGTCGTGGGGGCACGCGCCCCCACGGGCCCCTATGTGGGCTCGCCCCTGCTAGTAATTATCATTAATAATTGATTACTTACTTAAAAGTGACCAAATAATGAGTCCAATAAGTGAAAACCTTGATTTATTGAACTCGGGTTATTTAAGGTATACTGACATACAGGGTAGGTGTAAGGCATTTAGGAGTCCTATTAAAATAGTAATGGAAGTTATGAATACATTCGATGTATCAAAGCTACGAAGGCAATGTAATCATGTTATTAAAAAAAAAACTCCCTTCAAATATATTAATAATATAGTAACAACGTTGTCTAGAGAGATGTTGGTTATGGGTCCCAAAATGTGTTTGGCTAAGAGTATGACCCCAAATTAACAGTTCTATTAAAATAAATAGTGATGGATGCAATGTAATCGTGTTATTTAAAAAAAAGTCCCTCAAATATATTGACCAATACAATAAAAAGTTGTCTAACGGGTCGGGTCCCAAAATGTGTCTGTTTAGAGCATCTCCGATGCAAGACTCAATCATAAAATCTTAACTATCACCTAGGACATTAGATTTTTTTTTTATTATAGAAAATAACCTCTCCAATGCAAAACTCAATTGAGATCTTAAGATGATGTGAAAACATTCAATTTTGAGATGTCTCAATTACAAACTCTGTTTTTGAGATCTCTTCTGAGAGTCGTAAGTGTCCTAGTCATCAAATTTAATTTTCAGACCAATAGAAAACCTTTCTTTCTCAACTACTTTTTTCTATTAAATGTATGTGTGACATGTATAACTATTAGAGTTTTTCTGAGTGTTGCATTGGAGAAGGACTTAAATTAGTGACACTTAATTTAGCTTTATAAGAAAGAGAATCTTAATTGACACTTAACACATAAGTCAAAAAAATTTTTCTTTTAAGTTTGCATTGGAGATGCTTTTAGAGTCTGGCCCCAAATTAAGGGATGACTCATTTTGACTGTTTGGCTTTGGTTCTTCAAATTAAGAGATTCATTAAGAGATGCACAAAGTAGTCTTCAAAGTGTTATGGTTTTGTAAAGTAAACAATGACCACTTCTATTACTAGAAACAAACAATGGTCATTTCTAGATGAGAGATTCTTTTCATCCCTCCATTTTGGTCCCTCCTCCTGCCCTTTGTTGGTGTGATGACATATCATTTGAGTGTAGAGAGAGTACGGTGAGAAAATATACTCAAGTGATATGTTGTCACATCAGCGGAGAGCTGAGAGAGGAACCAAAAAGGAGGGATGAATAGAATTTTTGTTTCTAGATTAATGCTTATATCGATTTTTATTTTCATTAAATTTTTCAAATTAACTTACACTTTTATTATCAATTTTCTTC
>BEHA01050358.1:120798-163905 GCA_002897215.1 Eschscholzia californica subsp. californica | reverse complement strand
AACATTTGAAAATTATTATTTAGGTCAAAAAGTGTGCAAATACTAAAATACCCCTTTTTGTCATTTTGTGTAACTAAATTCTTTTATTTTTTTGTAAATTTTAAATCGATATAACTTTTGTTTGAGATGTTGGATTTCTATAAAAATTATATATTTAGAAATGATTTTCATTAGCTTTCTAACAAGTTCCACTTTCAATATTTTTTTTTTTTTTTAAAAATCCAGAAAAAAACGGCGTTTTTTTCCTTTACGTTTTTCTGCAAACGTGTTTGCAACAATCTGTTATGCAAACGTGTTTGCAAAAATCTGTTCTGCAAACGTGTTTGCAACAATCTGTTCCGCAAACGTGTTTGCAACAATCTGATCTCCAAATATGTGTTTGCATAATGTAAACTGCAAATTGTGTTTGTAAAATATAGATTGCAAACACGATTTGCATATCCTGCAAACTCGATTTGCATATCCTGCAAACTCGATTTGCATATCCTGCAAACTCGATTTGCATATCGAGAATATAAACTATTGGGGTGTTCGAACCACTCGGTCCAGCTCAAATGGTTGATGCATCAAATTATTCAAAATTTTCACTGCAAAATAACAAGCTATTGAAGTTGTTTTGATGATTCGACAAAATAACAAGAAATATCCTGATAAACTAAATTCTTACAGACAAAAGTACCATTCTTCGAATCAGAACAATACAATAAAAACTAGATATGCTATTGCGAAATGTTTTCAGAACCTTAAAAAAAAGTAAGCGAGATAGGAAACAAATAAAAAATGCAGTCACTAAGATACTGAAGTTGCTTATTTGTGACCCTTTTTCTTCCACAAGTCGCCGAACATTCGAATTCCAGAGCCTTTCTTTTTTCCACTGTCAAATCCATTTTCAAAATCATCGTGCATTAATGGTGAAGGGCGGAAACCAGAATATCCACCATCAAAGAGTTGTTTGTCCATTGACCCACATCTCTCAGCAACTCTCCCATTTATCTACTCCGGATAGTAGTTGTTGCTGCATCAACAACTTTCCTCCATTATTCGGTTTGCACTGTGAATTTCTGCATCAACATACTCAAAGACTTTAGACAGTGCCGTATTAGAATAGAGAAGACTAAGACAGACGCATCAACAATTACCTTTGTAGTCATATTGAACATCACTCATCAATAATAAAAGAATATTTTTTGAGAAGTAGATAGGATATTTAGTTGATCATTACAATTTACAATTACTAGTGCATTCATGAACGATAACAAAGATCAACAATGAGACTGAATAATGATTCAATACTCACTTGATTGTAGTTTGTGTTCCATTTTGAGAAGGATCCTAGGTTAGTTCATTGGAGCTTTATATTTGTCGGCATACTTCCTACAAAACAACCAAAAAATGAGATTAATGGATAAGACATTGAAAGAGATATACGAAACTCCACTGATGAGACATGAAAATGTCCCATCTTAATCTCTTAACTCGGGCTAGTTAGCCCATTTCGAGTGGTTACTTTGATGAATTATTTGATTTTCTTTCTCAGGTGTCTTTACAGGGGTCAATGTGAAAAATAGACGAAATCGGAAGAAATAGATGTAGGGGCATTTTGGTCATTTTAATGAAAAGGGTATTCTGGTCAATATTAGTGCTCGCGTGAAAGTAGAGTCCTTGACAAACTCAACGCCAAAAACAGAAGTCAAATCGGAGTCCGGATGCAAAAACTAGGACGGGTTAAAGTTGTGTTTTAAATCCGTTGACCAGAAGTCAACACAGATGATGTGGTAACACTTGGCGCAAATCAAGAGAGGGAATTCATATTTCGGTACACTATTGGTCACAAGTCGAGAAAAATAGTCTCAATTGCGCGTCCATTCAGATCCAACAGTCATCTTCATTTCATTGACGCGTGGGTTAAGTCTAAGACTGTGTTGAAACTCGTATCATCCGGCTGCGATGCATGAAATCGGCGCCTATGACTTCCACTCGACAGCCAACACGTGACGTGATTGATCGGGTCCAAGCTGTGATACTTTCTCTCCTCTTCTTATCTTATTCAGGTGAGAGAAAGGTAAGTTTTTAATAAGAGAAAGGTAGCTAAAGATGAGGAGAATTCGAATACAGAGAAGGAAAGAATAAGATTGAAAGTTGGAGATTCTAGTGAGGGAAAGGGATGTTTTTCAAACTTTCCTTCAAATAGAGAAACCGAAAGACAAAGATGGTAAGAGAAGATTCGGCTGAAAATGGAAGTTAGAGAGAGAAGAAATCCTCGGTTAGACAGAAGGAAGGATCACAATTATTTTTCTATATAGACACAGAGAGTGAGAGTAGGGGGGATTATCTCTCCACGACTGACAAGAAGAAACACCATTTTTTCTCCTCCACGGCTAAGAACTAGAAAAAGGTTTAGAGAGAGAGACAAAAACAATTCGGTTAAGGAGCCATCATCATCTCATTCGTTTTCTTTTGCATTTTTCTTTTTCTATTTTTGTTATCTCCTTCTTTGTGTGAGAGAGAGAGAGAGATTACAGTAGAGAGAGAGATTGTATAGAGAGGAAAAGATTAAAAGAAACAAAGTTTCAATCTTTTTCTTCTTCTTTAATTCGTATCGACTTGGTCATGTTCATTGTTCTTTTACTGTTGCTATTAAGAGAAAATAGAAAGAGTGAGAAGAGAAAGATAAAAACAGAAAGTTAGAGAGAGAAAGAGAATTGGAGAAGGTGAGAAAATAATTTTCTCACAGGGAATCCATTTCCGGGAAGACGAGAAAATCGTTTTCCCTGAGGGTGCGTTCGGCAGAATTCTGGGAAAAACAGAAGGAAATCATTTCCCTAAGGCCCTGTTTGGTTTGGAAATAGCGAAAAAGTTAAGTTTTCTTACTCTTTTACTTATATAAATTTAAATGTTTATCTCTTCCAGCATGATTAGCTAAATCTTGTCTATCTAGGGTTTAGATGAAGTCTAAAATTAGTTTTACTATTATGATTTATATGTAAGTTAATCAATTTGTAGAATAAATTTCCTATATTTTAAATTCTTAATTGCTTTTAAACGATGATATATTCCGGATTTTATACCATTAATGTTATAAAACCCGAGTTAAATGGAAAATTGATTAACTAATGCAAATACCTCATACTTAGAATTGATTATATGGATGGATTCGAAAACCCTAGGTTCCCCTTTTCTGAATATCAACTTAAGTGTTATTTAAAGTTTAATTGCTATTTTTTTTATTATTGGAATCATATTACCAATCAAACCACTTTTTGAAGACATGATAGTTTTAAGGTTAGAATTTGAGTTTGACTTAGTCTCTCAGGAACGAACCAGTCTTACCGAAATTTACAACTTGACACCCGTGCACTTGCGGGTGTAGACCTATTTAGGAAACTTTCTAGGCCCATCCCACCCAATAACAGTGGAATGATTTGCATCTTATACTTTTTAAGCGAGATAAGCTAAATCACATATTCATGCTTTATGACTGTCGGTTTCTGTTACTTTAGAACTAGGATCTAGCAACTCCACCTATCTCCTACATTCGTGTACAAGTAGCAATCAATATGGTGGCAACTTATAAGAATAGTGTGAAGAATAATAGAAAAGAAACTAATAACCAACTTTTATGTCTCCAGGATAGTCCTTCACAGTTAGAATTAGATGAAAAAATAACTTCATTATGCCAGATCATTTTGTTAAAACCTCTGACCATTAATATACCCAGACCAGAACAAGAAAGATATGAAGAAGCCAACCTCACCAATCAAGACAATGAATAAACATCTCACAAATTCTAAAACAACAACATTGAGGATCCATTATTCCCTAAAACTTCTAACCTTGATGGTTAATGAAAATGGGTGAATTCATGCTCACATGTCACAGTATAAGAATTGTTCCATAAAAAAACCCAAAAAAAACCGGTTTGTTTCTTAATCATGCCCAATTTTGTTCTCCCCTTAATGAAGTTCGATTCTAATAATGAAATTTCCACCAATTTGATCAACTGGAAGAGAATTGAGGCTCTCATTCCCAATCCAAACGATGGACTCCCATCTAATTTCACATTCTCTAACTACAAATAAAATAACAATGAATTAACAAACTGATTCAATCAAAAGGTTTTCTTGTTCTTATTTGATTGATTAGATAAGTTACGAGGACTCAATATTTACCTTTCTTTTTCAGAATTTAGCTACAAAAAAAACCCCAAACCAATATATGCCTTTTTGGAATTTAAAACTTCCATTAACAATGAATAACAATGAATTAACAAACTGGTTCAATCAAAAAGTTTTCTTACTTATTTGATTGATTAGATAAGTTATGAGGACTCAGTATTTACCTTTGTTCTTCAGAATTTAGCTGCAAAAAGAAAAACCCCCCCTAAACCGATCTACGCCTTTCTAGAATTAAAAGCTTCCATCAACACAAACCCTAAACCATATCTTCTCTTTTTTCTCTACGTTTTGTTTTCATTTTTCAACCAAAGAAGCAGATGATTCTCCAATGTTCGAGTTTGTTGATTTCAGAATTCGAAGAAGAAGAACCAGAGAAAGAGAAGACGAAGAAGAAGCAAAACCCTAAATTTTGGGGTTTCTAGAGAGAAAATAAGTTGTAAAGAGTAAGGGCAGTTTTGGAATGAGAAAAATATAAAATGACCTTTTTACTAATTATCTATATTATTTTAAGTTTTATGTGTCGTTACCAATAAAATTTGCTTTTTTTAGTTATTATTTTAAGCTTTTAGATAATAGAAAAAGATATCTGCTTTTTTAGTTATTATGAATAAAATTTGTACCTAAACAACCACTTTCCAAAATTAAAATATATAATCAACATTTCTACCTAAAATATTTGTTAACTAATTAATATTCAACACAAAAATTATGGGAGAGGGAAATAAGGAAATAATAACTACTTATATTTTATCTCTCCCGACAGAAACCTAAGAAGATAATCCAACAGAAACCTAAGATAGAAATCTTTGGAATATCATAAAGAAAATCTAATCCCATCAAAAAGTAGTTACAAATATGAAAAAGTAGTTACTGGCAATCTTTTCAAAATTAGAACTCCCAAAAATTATCTTTGAAACAAACTTCTTAATAAAGATAATCAAAAAAAAAAAAAAATTGAAAAGATTTCTACGAGATCTGTTTTAAAAAAAATAAGAAATAACAACTACCCAACATTAAAGGATTTAAACCAACGAAAATCTCCTGATATTTTATGTTAAATTAAAATTCAACACAAAACTGATGAATAAAATTACTTTAAACATCTCATGAATCCAAACAAAGGCTCTGATACCACTTGATGGAATTTCAATACTCATGCATATAAATTATGAATAACACAAATAATGAAAATAACCCAAGATCTCTATTTAATGAATTAAAGAGATGTAAAAGGTTGTAGGTACTTACCCGAATCCATAACTTGAAGATATAGCAGATTTCTGTGTTACCCTTATAATTTGGACATGATCTTCTAAACCTTGAGAATTGACGTTGTTTCTGATTTCTCCAAATGGGAGTTGGGAAAATCACGTCTTTATTCTCTGGTTTAGGGATTTTCCTTAAATAAAATGGGAACTGCGTAAGTGGTTACTAGCAGTTACCCAAGTAATTATTAAAGAGCTCATTATTCTTTGATAATTACTTTTGAGGGCTCCACACATGACATATTGATAATATGCTCCCCACACTTCAAACTGATATTTTATGGTCCATAATGTATAAATCGATTAGATCACCTTTTAGGACCCTTAAGTGAAATAACATGTATTATGTAATTAATACATATATTTGTCTACATAAGTTATTAGTATTAAAAATACTAACAAATACACCTTAGATATTTTTCATTATTCTCGTCTCTTCGAAACAAAACCAAGTCCACTTCTTATAGAACAACGTTCAAAGTTGTTTAGAAATTGTACACTAGTAGATGATCCTTCTGTTGTCTTCCCGGTTCAATTTTCATATTACGGTTACGAGCCTAGGTATTGCGCTTTCGATGATTATCTCAGTCAAATTATGCAACATCCACGTCCAACACATATAGATGTAACAACTAGAGTTATACCACATTTGGAAGGGAACCTCAATCATGCAATTTTCCTGTGATTGAAATACTTTTCTCACACATTTGGGCTTCAGTGATTCTGATTGGGATAGTTTCTCCATCATCCAACCAACAATTACTTCATCAGGCTCTAGCTAGTCTCATTGTGGAGCTCTAATGGTTTAAATACCTATTTTAGGCCCTTAGAATTTCGATTCCAAAATTGTTTTATATTTTTTTGACAGTCATGCTGCTTTAGATATTGCTGCTTATCCTAACTTCCACGAATAGACAAAGTACATCAAACTCGATTGCAACTTTGTTTGTGAGAAAGTTTAAAGTGCTTTTATTTAGACAACTCACGTTCGCTTTGCTGATCATGTAGCTGACATTTTCACCAAACCCTTCGGTTTTAACTAGTTTCAACGGTTCGTTTTCAAGTTCGGTTTGACTCAAATTTCTTTCCCATATCCAACTTGAAGTGGGTATTTACATAATCGTAAGGGTTCTGTAGACATTAGCACAACCATAACTGACGATAACAGTAAGATCCAACTGAGCATAGTATGGGGTTTCCAATTTTTCATATTCCCACTTATGTAAACGATGTGTTTCTTTATTTGGTAATTGTCTCTTATGTAACACTTATACATACTCTTAAATTAAATCAATGAAGTATTCTTTTGATACTCAATTATTTTTAGTGCAAGTTCTATTATTTCACTTTTTTTCAGTGTGTGCTTCAGACACATGATTGATGGCATGACTCATTGAATTAAATCTTTTTGTTTTCACTCTGAATTCATTAATTCAGAGTTTTTTAAAAACTGTGCACATTATATGAGCAAAAATCCGTCATCAAGAACGTCCCTAGAAATCCACGATTAATGGGCTTACAGGAGAACCAAGCCCATGAACCAAATGACAAATGGGCTTGACCCATTCACTTTTAGGCACCCCAGGGTGACTAGAAAATACGCGGGCATTAAACGCCTGAATAAAGAAGTCAGCCTTTTGCAAAGAGCTCGGTCGTTATTTTCTAAGCGACCCTTTTTCCCATATACCCGTTGGAGGCGTTACTGTTATTCAAGATAACGCTTGGCCAAGGAAATCATCAATATATCTGTAAGATGGGACTTAGATATCCGCATTCGTGGTGACAACTCCATGTGTTACTACATTCAAGGCGACAACTCACCACAAAGTGATAGTTGACCAAAGGAGACAGTGGACCACAAAACACTATATAAGGATGGTTCCAACTATCGACAAGGGCATCCAATTCTTCCGCAATCTACGAATACTAATATATTTCTCTCTCCTGACGACCACTTTACTGTGGAAGGTCGACCTATATTTCTCTTTCTCCCGACGACCACTTTATCAAGGAAGAACAACCTATCTTTCTCCTTCGCGGTGACTACTTTATCAAGGAAGATGACCTATATTTCTCACTCTTGACGACCAATGGATGCAAGCATTTTATGTCTCTCGACTATCAGAGAATTAGGCAACATACCCCGATTGTATCACCTTCTCTCTCGACGATCGTCTTTCTGAGATAACATATATAACTCTACAGCTCAATCTCTGGTTTACAATTCATATCAGGCTTACTGAACGCCTGAGTCCCTTTGGTCGGCACCACTCCGGTGTCCCGAAGATATTACGATCACGTGTGTTTCATTTTTTGTCACAGGTTAGGTCCAAGAACATCGTCGGTGCCCATAAAAATATTAACGAGTAAATGTCTAACTTCAGAGCAACGGCCCGATCTCGCTGACTTCTTAACCCGCGACTCATCCCCTCACAGTTTGGCAGTAGAAGGAGGGCCCCGAAAACTAACTATTAAGCTTATCCCGATGGCACAAGAAATGACCTACACTCCACTTTACGTAGCATCCCAGCTTGCATTGTTGACGGCTCATATGAAAGAGAACACCCAATGATTGAGAACCTTTGAACAGGAAAACATCCTGGTCAGAGCCGAGAATTAATTGTTGAAAGAGAAAATCACAAAGTTGTCTGTGGTCCTACCATCTCGAGGACCCGTTTCAGAGCCGAACCCTGAAGAGCAAGTTAGAAGGACCTCTGAAGCAACAGACCTGCCTAACCAACCAGTCTTTCGTTCTGCAGCTCTGGGACATTCAAACGGGACAATAGTGGGTGGCTCTTCAAGCTAACTAATCATTCAACCAGACATGGATGTCAACCAACATCCAACAATGTAGACCACGACTTTTTCTCTATCCTCTATTCTTCCTCCTTTATGTACTGTGCCTACATTACAAACTAATGGGACTTACATCCATACGCACCCGTATTCTCCTAAAGATAATATTTCAGAGCAGAACTTGGAAAAAAGTCTAGCAAATCTAGAAGCCCTACTTACACGCATTCCTACGATTTTGACTCCATTTAAAAAGAATCGATGTCATCTTTTGCACAACTGACAGAGACCTTTGTTGAGCAGTTTGCCAGTAGCTGGCAACCTTTACAGAATACAACAAAGGAGAGGCTAACCTCTTAAAGAGTACGTGGAAAGATTCAACGGGGAAAAGGTATAAATCCCATATTGCAACACATAAACAACTGTGGATGCCTTCAGGAAAGGGCTCCTTCATGATGGAGAGTTGTACAAAGAACTGACCAAGTTTAACTGTACGACCCTTGATGACGTACTATCCAGAGCCTGGTTGGAAATAAAGTGGGAAGAAGACAAGACCCACCGAGACAAGAGAAATTCCCATGACGGCCATTCTAGCGATCGACGATCTAGGAGACCTGATCGAAGGCCAGAACACAAAGGCAACAAAGACCCACACCCGCCAAGGCGTCCAAATCCAAGAGAGAACATAAGACCTCTGGATCTTCCATCCAGACGACCTGACGAGAAGGTTCATGTTCCTCCCAGGGCAAGACTTCTAGAGTAAAACATCAATGTGTGACCCTGCGAAGCGATAAACGTAAAGAAATGTATGAGTAACATTGTGAGGTGGCCAGGGATGATCAAAACTCCAAGCGATAAAAGGGACAACTCCAATTGGTGTGAGTTGCATTCAAATCACGAACATACCAGTAGAGATTGTATAACCTTAAGGTTAGAGGTAGCATAGTTGTTGAAAAGGGGTAACCTCATGGACTTGCTTACAGACAAAGGTAAAAAACCCGACACTCAAGAAAGCACAACCAAAAGAAATAGAGGAGCTAATCTCAACAAGGACATACTCGATGATCACGTAAGCGAAGTCAGGCACTCAACTGTCAAAAGAAGCGAAACGATAGCTCAGAGCTCTGCAACACACTCATGCGATGCTTCATCACCAGCTTGTACTGACCAACTCATCAACTTCGTAGACAACAAAGTCACAGGTCTCGTCAACCCTCACCATAACGCTCTCGTCCTATCTCTTACTATTGTCCATATTTTAGTTAAAAAGAATTTTAATTGAGAAAGGGTCATCTTCTAATGTACTATTCCAACATGCTTTACAGGGTACGTGATTAGACGAAACAAACATTTACCATCGGTCAACCATGCTCACTGAATTTAGTGGTGAACAGAAGCAGGCCGTGGGAGAAGTATCTATGCATGTCTATGTTAGGGTACTCAATTTTTTAACCACATTTGTCGGACAAGACTGTCCGTCAGCATACAACATAATTCTAGGTAGGCCAAGGATACATGGCATGAGAGTGATACCGTCAACATTCCATCAAGTAATACGGTTCCCCACGCCTTGGGGAGTCAGAGAGATTAAAGGAGACGTAGCCCCCCCGTAGTTATTATAAAAGTACAATGGAAACAAGGCCCCATTGTAGCAACTACACACTTGAGACACCGTGTAATCAACTTGATCTCCCACCATCAAGAGTTTAGCTAGAACTTCAATGGTGGTTAGATGAAGAACACCTTCTTCTTTAGCCTAGATAGCTAGTTCAGAACTATTCTTTCTTTCTTTCTCTACTTGACGTCGTAGAGTCAAAAATCTCTTTGAGAATTTTCTACACCTAATTGTGTTCTAATGAGGGCCTTATATAGAATCCCAAAGTTACTGTCCAACCCTAATTAGGTTTCCTACAAGACCAAAATTAAAGCTGAATAAGGATTTTCAGAAAATAGAAATCTCTTTCTATTTTCTTCTCTTTCTCTACTAGTTATGGCCGACCACCCTATGCCCTAAAGGCTAGGTATGCCCGACCCAAAAACCCTTTTTGTTCTGGTCTTCGTACTATCTTTACCTCAGCCTTTTTGCTTGGCCTTTTGTACATATTTTTGGATCCAATCCGTGCATATATATGTCACGCCTCTAGTCATATCTTCCGATCAAATCGACACTCTTTGGTGTAACCCGATGTAGGATCCAGACGAAGTTAGCTGTGAATCGCCCCCTGATTCAACATACGTAGTTGGGTTCTAGCTAAACACTACGATCCCTGAATCGTCCGGACTTGATGATCTTCTTTATCAATTGTCCTATTTGACAAATTGCTCGCATTGCATGTTTGGTCGAAGGACATCTCCTTCAGTCTCCTAGTTGTACTTATAACAAGTACAATGCTCGATTCCTTTGTCTTTTGATACGTCATATCTTTCAGACTTTCTTGATCCCGAGTACAACTGTGAATCCAAATGATTAATCACTTAATCTATTTGATCGTGGCCACACATTTTCAGTTGCTACTCATCAAGTGGTCTTGAGATACTTTTCCTAATTTATTAGGATGACACAATCCATTCTTGTACTCCCTCTTAGCTTCATATCTATCATGTCTTTCCCAGTATCTGCCTTTATAACCTCCTTATATGGTGCGTCGTTTGGTGGAACTAAAGTTTGACATTGGTTACATAAGATGAGTGGAATACTCATGCTTTGAGGAATCTCTCAAATCTTGTCAATGAGAGGTTTTTGACGTTCATCACTCTAGATGTACTCTCACGGTGGGTTATCAAGTGTAAATTCCCAATCATGCTTCCACATAGTTGACTTGAACACTCTTATTTCATAGCCCATGAAACAACGCTATATTGTCAATCTTACGTGCTAGTCCTTTATAAGTCATTGTTGTCCATGCAATGACCTCGACTAGGGAGCGCATAACGAAAAGATCCCAAGTTCACTTAATAGGGTTTCATTCATTAGATCACGCATCTGATGAACCGATTTGGAATATTCCATTATTGTGGGATGTCGTTTAAATACTAAACCAGATTTAGACGATGAAATAAACAACTATTATTTCTGATAACAAGAGTTTGTAAATTTGAGTCTCTTCCGTAAACTCCTTTACTTACTTAATTTACTAGTCAATGTTATTCACATAATGCGCTTTATGCCTTAGGCCCTGTGCATGACCTTTCATAATTGGTGTTGGGTGACAGTTTAGTTAAAACGGATCTATTCCGAGTAAAACTATGCTAGTTAAAGCTTCCAAATCATTAATTTTATTCTTTCGTTTGTGGAGTTTACAACAGTAGTCAGCTTGGAACTCTTTCCACACTACTATCCTTCTATGTCTTTCAACTTTTCTTTTCAACTTTTCTTTTCAACTTTGTACTAAGAACTCATTCTAATTTCCTCCCAAGCTCTTTAGGATGTTCTTTAGTTGTGGGTCGGATTCTCTTATCTGAGTTCGAATGGTGACATCTCATCATACTCTAAGTATTTGAGATGTCTCAGGTGAATGCTAATCATGTCGAACATGATTGATCTTTTGCTTCAAGCACAAGCATCTTTCTCACACGTGCTTTCTCATCATGGCCTACCAGGCACTGAGTTTTGCTGAGTTCTCTGTCATGAGACTTGGGTCAAATTTCTCTTCCTAGAGTTTTTGGCATTGGACTTTTAAGAATCTTATCATAGTAAGTTTCTTGACTTAGTCTTGTCATCCTTTTGATCTATTCTCATAGATCTTTGAAGCCAAAAACATTCCATTGTTTTGTGTATGATCCTTTATTGAGTCAGTTCAAAACTGTATTCAACATCCAAAGGTTGTTCTCAATCTTAGTATGTCCTCTGCATACCAGACCTTAAAAATGGGTCACTCCCACTTACCTTCTTGAAATTCCCGAGGTTCAAGATTTTATTCATTCTTTAAGAATCAAACACCTTTGATTACTTCGTTAAGTCGAAGATTCCAACTCTTACTTGCCTACTTCAATCCACCGATGAATTCTTGAAGCTTGCGTTTTAATAACCTTTAGAGTCAATAACTTTTTAGACTTTATCCAATGCACATCTTCTTCCAGAAGTTCATTAAGGAATATAGTTTTGACCTTCATATGCTAGTGTGATCTTTATGGGCTTAAGCTTTACCGACGAATATAAAAGATCTCATTTATAGTCTCATGCTATGAATCAGTGGCCTTTATCTTCTCGTTCAACTTTGGGAATAGCAATGTTTCCATCCTTCTCAGTTTTCTGCTTTGAAAACTAATTTTGCGTCCAATGGGTTTTACTCCATTAACCAAATTTTCAAGTTCCAAACTTAATGCGACAGGGATTCCTATTTCGATCTTTTGGTTCTAAGCCAATTTTCAGAGTTAAGTTACGTCATAGCTCTGCGCAGGTCTATGGCTTTTATCTTTCATCAACAAGATCTCATTCTTCTAATCTAGATATATAAGCCATTATGACCTAAGGAGTTGTGAACAACAAAAGAATTTTCTCAACCACTTGAGGGTTCTCCTTTTCTTGGGAATCTAATTCGTCTTGTGCGGTAGGTATTTAGAGTTCATCTAACTTTACCTTTTATTCCTCTCCCTATAGGAACCGCGATTTACTGTTCTCAACAGTTTTTGTTGCTCTTCATCGAACTATTCGATGTGTACTTTTCTCCCACTTATCCTCTTAGAATAAAATCAATTATTAGGAGGATACCATCACGAGCAACAAAAACTTTGTTCTCTGATTGGTTGTAGAGAAGCTCCGAATTCCTTCTAAAGAAAATTGCATTAGACTTGCTAATTTTGTGCCCTCTAAACTTCTTACATTGGCTCAGCTTTCCCAAACTCTATAAAGGTAGTAATGGAATACTTCCAATTTTATATCCTTATGGAGTCTTTTCAGCTATTATACGAAGTAAGTTTTATGTGGGAAGTTGTATCTAAACATCTTTAATAATGGTTTGGAGGATAGGGTACGATTCATTAAATTTTGTCTAACGGTCTTCAATTTTATCCTATTGGACAGTTCCAACTAGATAGGTCTGAAGTGCAGTTATAAAATTTTATGACGATCGACCTCCGTGTTTGTCTCAAATGTCATCGACCCTTTCAGATGATTCTATTTTCTTGTCAATATGATTCTCTGCTTCCTTTGAGAAAATTGATTAAAGCGTTGTTGGTTATTTTGGATGTCTTGTTCTCATCCCTTTCTATTGGGACGATCCTATTTATGAGTCACATGTATCTCATGATTCTAAATCATTTGATTCATTGATGCGTCTCATCTTACAAGTATAACCCAAGTTTGAAATATGTTGGTATATATAACTGATTTGTTAATTTAACACTATTGTTAATGATGCATAAATTGTCCAGATGTTGACTAACGTCAAAAAGTCAAGAGTAGACCTGAAGCCCAATGGGTCAACCCGGCTTAAGGCAAAAAAACAGCTAAACCCTCACCTCTCCGCCATCTACACCCCTAATTGGGAGGTCGTCCAGGACAAGCTAAGAGGTATCAGCTCTTTTTCGCCCCAGACACGAGCAGATCAGCCTTGGAATCTCTAAAGGAATGAGGGGGTTCCACGTAAGCTAGGCAGATGCCTCACACCCTAAACTGAAGAGGCAGAAGCGCGCCACAAGCTTACCGACTCAATCCCGAAATCTCCCTAAAAAGATCTCAGTCGATTAAAAATCTTAAGTGTTTAAGCAAGTTTGGACTTCAAGAGTCTCAAAGGAGGAAACATCTCCTAAAAGAATCATCACCTCGGTAGGATATCTACGAAGGATCCTGAACTTAGGAACTTCTATTTATCCTAGATACGAGATAACTACAAAGGAAACCCTAACCACGAATAGTGGAAAATTTCCCTAAACGGTTTATTACAACCGCCTCATCTACACCGTCTAATCACGGTCGGTCTACCTCAACCTATAAAAGGGCCCCCATCATCTTCCACAAGACAAGCTTGAATCACGATCTCTATACCAGAAAGATCACCCCTTACACAGAGTTCGCATACTCGCCCCCCAAAAGGTTCAATCAATATTCAATCATTTACTGCAAAGAACACCCTAGCTGTCTTGAGCGTCAGAGCGACTTTTGAACACTTTGCAGTTTCCCCCCAAGAATCAGGAGCTGGAGCAAGGAATAGGAGCTGGAGCAAGGAGCAAGGAGCAGGAGCTGGAGCGAGGAGCAGGCGAAAGGAATCTCAGTCAACTTAACATAATATTCTATCATAATGGACGCTGTCATCCATCAAGTCCAAGTTTCATGTTGATCTAACGGAAAACCATTTTTCGACATCAGCAATTATAACATCTCAATATAGGACTAAACTTCTTTATCAATTTTCCATAATACTTAGTACAGAAATGATGTTTATTAGAAAAATTAAAACTAGTCTAGATTAGTGCCTAAAGGACTTTGATCCCTTTGAGCATCTTCAACAATCATTGCCGCTACCCCCTCTTGGATCATTTCTTTTTAGCCAAATACTCAGTTTCCAACTGCTCCTGTATATTCACAATGACAAGAGCATTAGGTATCCAATACCGAAATGGTCATTTACCGTATTTGTTAAATTAACAACCAATGTGTATACATGGACCGGAAACCACTATTCTGTTCTTCACGTCCTCCTGGAACTTAGGCAGTTTCTCTTTCAATTGCCCTTGACATCGCAGTAGAAACAGTTAGTATCAGAAGGAGGACCTTTGTCCTTGGATTTAATAACTCATTTGGCTTTTTCTTTGGACACAGGTTTCTTCTTCTGTTTTCCTGCCTTTTTGAACCTTTTGTCCTTCTGAACCAAAAGAAACTCCTTCTTTGGTTCCACTATTGCTAAATTCTATTCGGCTGTCTGAAGCATGGCATGAAGTTCCTCCAAGGTTTTATCCCATCCATTCATGTCGTAGTTCATCTTGAACTGATTGAAATCACTATGAAGGGAACAGAGGATAGTATCGGTAGCCGCCTCTTGGCTATATGGAAACCCAGCTTCGCCAATTTCGCGATGAGCCTAATAATTTGCCGAACATGAGGCACTACTAGGTTCCATGTTACCAACATCAGACACGTTACTGGTTCTTCCCTCTTCCGAACAATTTTTTCATGCTCTTTTTCTTCAACAATCGAAGTAGCATCCAATTTCGAAATTGGAGTTTCCAGGACATTCAGCTTGTTTTCTAATCTGAGAACTATTCCCAGATTCCTCTCCTATTCGAGAAAGTTGTTTTCATTCAGCTTCTCCTTGTCGAGGGGTGAACGAAAGTTGAATGTGCTCTCTTTTGTCATTTTAAAACTGCATGAAACAATTGCAAATTTAAAACTTGTTATCGTTTTTGGAAAAATTCAGTTTTTCCACACTATTCAATATAAATTCATTCCTAGTTGAATAATGAGATTCCAATATTCTATTTCTTCGGAGTTAAGCGAACTAGGGCCCTGCCTTTACCCAGTTGTCCTGGGTGAGTGAACTCGTTCATTGATCATACTCTTATGACTCTTGGTTGATGGATTGCATTAAAGAATGCCAAATCCATCCTTTTGCCTCGAGAATCCAAAACTCTTTTGCTGATCTCGTTAAGTAAAACCATTTAGACGTGTTGACCTCTGCCATGGTCTATCTGCATTGTCCCAAGATAAAAGATGACACCCTACGGAGATAGACCCACCATCAATGATGAAGGGCTCAAGGGTGTCTTTGTCTAGGTAGGCATTTTACTTAAAATTACTTTTAGGGACTTTGACGTTTTATCTAGTATGCGTTATAGTGAACTTTAAACCAACTAACCATCCACGACAGAAAACATAAATAAATAAGTAAATGCGCGCGAGAAAACAAATCAAGCAGCTATGGATCCTAGTATGGCCCCTAGTCCTAAAAGATCTAATCTTCTTAGGATTCTTCTTGTCTTCGCCTTAGTTCGCCTTGATCGCCATCCTCAAACCTCCATTGAATCCTCCCACTCGAATCAGGATCCCATCCTTGAGCTTCTTCAATGGACTCATAGACCCTAAACTCTAATTACAAGACTTGAACGATAGGCAGATCGTATAAAACTTGAAATTAAAATTATTACAGCATGCACTCACTTGTGCTTAAAACAAGAATGAAAGAAAAACAACTTTCTACGACCATACTAGTTTCCGCGTTCACGTTGAATGCATTCATATGATATTTAAAACAATCAATTATATATGTATGATTGTCCGGGAAATACTTTGTTGACATCTCTATGTACACACACCTTAAGTCTATATTCAAAGAATTTGACTAATGGTACTTTATGGTTTTATCTTTAATGATTTCCAAAATCCATATTTAAGAAATCTTCGTTTGGGCCTTCGGATGGCCCATGTCAATTTTGAAAAAAATTGGTTTGACTTTTAATGATTTCCAAAATAAATTTTAAGAAAAACCTGTACAATTTCAGTAAAGTTTGGGTGGAATGGAGAGAAAAAAAATCGAATTTTAGACGAAAAACTGCCACTCAGCTCAAAGTCCGAAAAATCTCGGCACGCGGTCCTACACCATTTTCGGAATGGCCGTGGACAAGCCTTGGTCATGGCCAAAGACCCCAAACGTCAAGGCCCACGAGCTTTTCCTTGTCTCGGCCAAGGATGTGCCTTGGCATGGGGCAAGCATAACTCGGTTTAGGGGTGGGATAAAAGCCCACATACCCGAAACCTGGAGTGGTTACCCGCGGCCCGCCTGGTAAAACGACGCCCACTACCCGGTACAGGTGTAACCCGCCCAAACCGAATGAAGAAAATGGGCGGGCTCGGGTTGAAAGCTCTGTCCACCTGACAGCCCGAGCCCGGACCATTTTATACCCATGGTACACGAAGCTGATACCCGGCCATCTGAGTAACCCGCCCGACCCAACCTTTAGTTTTTTACATGGACCGTCGGATGAGGGGTGACTAAATGTTAGGTGTTCGATCTAGGGTCATTAAGTAAGTGTCTAAATCCCCTCTTAAGTCCTAACTATGTAAGTTCTCATCAGAGAACAACCGACATCTTTCTCTCTCTCTACCGATCTACCCGAGACCAAAGCTCAACTTGTGCCCTTAAAAAGTTTTAATGGGAAAACCCTAGCGCCACCGAGATCCAACGCCTACGACAACTCTTATTTCAGCCTACACTCTCACCTTCAACCTTTACTTCTGTAGTCACCTTTAATCTCCATCTTCTTTAATCCTTATTCCTTAGTTTATTTGGATATAATCTTTGACAAGATAGCCAACAATCGAATTATGGCGATGTTACGAAGGGCGATGAGGTTCATATGTTATCTTCGATAAAATCATCTTGAGTTTTGGGTAATGACAGTCTGAAATTTACATTATCTTTCAATTTTCAATTCGGGCTACCCGACCGAACCCGCCCTGTTGGCACGAGTTACCCGACTATTTTCCCGGGCTCGGGCGGGTAATGGCGACCTGGAATTTACATTTTGCCCGCCCGACCTGTCCGAAGACCCTAATGGTCACCAGACCTAGTTACTCGTACTAGCCCGGACAGTCAACTGTTCTACCTGCGGGTAACCCGCTCGGACCGATCCCACCCCTAGTTCGGACCTAGGGCAATTTCTTTGGCCCGTGCTAGGCACGTCCTGGCCTAGGTCGAACTTTCCATTTATTGGGACGCGTCCTAGCCCTAGGCCAGGACGTTGGCCTTTGGCCCAGATGGGTCCCAGATGCGTCTGGCCAAGGCCAGGCCTTACAGGACGTCTCAAGTCAAGACCGAGACGTCCTACGCCATTTCAGACGCGTCTGGGCCATGGTCGAGGTCCTATGCCATCTCGGTCTTTAAGACCAAGATGCCTAAGACAGGCCACACACCCTATGCCCTAAAGGCTAGGTCTGGCCGGCTTTATTAGTGTGGCCAACCAAGGTCTGGGCGGCCCACTAATGGGACTTAAGTACCCAACCCAAAAACCCTTCTTGTTTTGGCTTTGTATTATCTTTGCCTTAGCCCTTTTGCTTGGACTTTTGGACATATTTCTGGATCCAATCCGTTCATATATGTCTCTCTAGTCATATCTTCCAATCAAATCGACACTCTTTGGTGTAACCCGATGTAGGATCTGGACGAATTTAGCCGTGAATCACCCCGTGATACAACGACTGTAGTTGGTTTCTAGCAAATTAAACACTACGACCCCTAAATCTCCAGACTTGATCTTCTTCATCAATTATCCTATCCGACAATTTGCTCGCATTGCATCTTTGGTCGAAGGGCATCTCCTTCACCCAGACCATAAAGTACATGTAGGGTCTGATTTAAGTCAAGCTCTTAGAAAAGAGTTGATAGACTTCCTCACCACACAGCATGACTGCTTCGCATGGTCTCACGACGACATGACAGGCATATACCTCTCAATTATAACACACAAGTTATAGGTCCACCCAGACCACTCTTTTGTTATACAGAAAATAAGGAAGTTTGCACCTGAACGCCAATAAGATAATAAATGAAAAAAATACAAAAGCTACTAGAGATAGGGTTTGTAAGGGAAGCTAATTACCCTGACTGGTTGTCCAACGTCGTGGTTGTGAAGAAGAAAAATGGGAGATGGAGGATGTGCATTGACTTCACCGATCTAAATAAGGCATGCCCGAAAGATTCATTTCCCTTGCCTCATATAAACATGCTAGTAGATGCGACTGTCGGCCATTAGCTTTTTAGTTTCATGGATGCCTTCTCGGAGTACAATCAAATTCTTATGCATCCAGAAGACCAAGAAAGAACCTCTTTCATAACAGAGAGAGGCATATTTTGTTGTAAAGTTATGTCATTCGGACTAAAGAATGCAAGAGCAACTTACCAAAGGCTAGTCAACAAGATGTTCGCCAACATGCTCGACGACATAATGGAGGTATATATAGATGATATGCTGGTCAAATCTGTGGAAGCTGCACAATACTTCAACAACTTGCAGAAGACTTTCGAAGTCTTGAAAATGTACAACATGAAATTGAATCCGAATAAATGCTCATTTGGCGTGTCTACAGGAAAATTCCTATGCTATGTGGTCACACACAAAGGGATTGAGGCTAACTCAGATCAAATACAGTCGGTAATAAATATCCCCTTTCTCAAATGTGTGAAATATGTCGAAAAGCTAGCAGCCCTGAGTCGATTCATTTCGCGGTCTTCAAAGAAATGTCATCGCTTGTTTACCACTCTTAGGAAACCTAAAGATTTCAATTGGACACCAGCATAGGGTTGGGATTTGGTACGGGCGGGTTACTCGCGGGTAAAACAATAAACGGGTCGGGCGGGTACGGGCAACCATAGTTGTTGACCATTAGGGTATTAGAACGGGCCAGACGGGTAGATTCTGACTCTCAGAGTGCTATAACCCGTTCGAGCCCAGTAAAACATTCAGGTAATTCGGGTAACGGGGCAGGTTCAGTCGAGTAGCTCAATTTGAAAATTGTTAGTAAACTTAAAGTCTTGTTAAACCATTTTCAACCATATTGTATGGACATAAGTTCAGTAGCTATTTTCATTATGAATCATCATAAATCAAACATTTACAAAACAAACAGTTAAAGCTTATTTCAGTAGCTATGTTCATGATAATACAAAAATCCACTAAAATAAAGTAATGCATCATAATAAATTAACATCCAGAAAGTTACTTTGAAAATAAATAATAAAAAACTGTTAAATCATCATAGACTCGCAGTAAAGATCAGAGTTGAAGGTTATTTTGTGGAGATGAAAGTCCAAACTTATTTGAAGATGAAGGGTTTGTCGAAGATAACAACTATCTAGAGATGATGCAAAACCTTATCTTGCACGGGTATTAGGGCAGACTCTCAGAGAAAAAGAATAAACCCAAACTTTGGGCTAGGATTTCGTGTTCTCAAGAAAGAGAAAAAGGGGCAAACTCTCAGAGAAGTGAGAGGGGGAGACAAAAGAAAATGGAGTTTATATAAGAGTGTTGGATACCCTAGATTGAACGGATGAGATTAAAACATCCAATGGTCCAGGTTAAAAACCTATAGGGTTTGGGCGGGTGTTACGACCTGGTGTTACGGGCATGTAGGTTTTCTTGAATTCGGGTGGGCTCGGGCGGTCAGGCGGGCTGAGGTTGCAACCCGAGCACGCCCATTTTCTCCAACCGGTCTGGGCGAGTTATGTCTGTTTCGGGCAAAGGGCGCAGTTTAGCCCTTTGGGTTGGGGGTACCCGCTTCAGGTTTCGGCCGGGCTGCGGACAGCAGAATGAGAGGACCCCATCAACAACTAAAAGAGTACCTCCCTTCACCTCCACTACTCTCCAAACCAAAACAAGGTGAATCTGTACATTTATTTGGCAATATCTGAAATTAACAATAGCTAGTGATGTGCTGGTGAGAGAAGAAGACGACAAATAGCTCCCCACTTACTACGTCAATAAGTCATTACTTGACCTCAAGACATGGTATAGCTAACTGGAAAAATCAGCATTAACATTAGCATTGTGGCAGTTGCTAAATAACTAGGGTCGTACTTCCAATGCTACCCCATTGTGGTTGTCACTGCCTTCCCAATGTACTCCCTCCGTCCCAAATTAAGAGTCCACTATTCCTTTTTTAGATGTCCCAAATTAAGAGTCTCATTCTAATATATCATATAAAATCCTGTACTTTTTCATGAATACCCTTACTTAAATATTGTAATATGTAGTGTATTAATTAAGCTAATTAAGACATTTGACACTTTCCAATAAAAAAATTGGGTTTTCCAATAAACAAATCCATTCTTTTTTATTAATCTAGTTACTTTTAGTTATTATGGTCAAATTTGATTGACTCACCAACTAAAAATAAATAAGGGTAAATCTGGAAAAAGAAAAAGTATGAAAATAAGTTGGATTACCAATATGGGACTCTTAATTTGGGACGGAGGGAGTATAATATTTTGCACAAGCCCGAAATGTCTGGAGGTCTGACAAAATGATCAGTCTAGTTAAGTGAGCATCACATCTCATACCAACCAAGGACAACAATTAAATCCCAAGTATTAGCTGACTTTATTGCAAATTTTACTCCTAAAACCTTAGTGTAGACCCAGAAGGAATTACTCTGTCTCGGTGAGCCCGTTCATCAAAAATGGAAATTGGCTGAGGATGGCCAAGCAATATGAAAGAAGTTGGGATAAGTATCACCCTTACCTCCCCTCAAGGGGACATAGTTCACCAAGCGGTAAGATGTGAATTTAAAGAAACTCTAATTGCAGGGCTAATCTTGGCTAAAGAATTGAGGATCCAGAACCTTGACGCCCAGTCAGACTCCCAACTGGTGGATAACCAACTCAAGGTACCTACCAGGCAAGGGATGCTAAGATGACAACTTACTTGGAGCATGCCAAAGAAATGCAAAAATACTTCCAGGAGGTAAAATATGAACAAACACCTAAAACTGAAAATGGCATGCAGATCCCTTGGCCAACCTATCTCATTAATTCATACCCAGATAACATAGAACATACCCCTGGTCTTGCTCTAATGGCCAGCAGTGTGGATAAGTGGTAGCTACGGACATCACCGATAATTTGATGACCCTGTCTTAAAGTACTTGATAAATGACGAGCTTCCCTCAGACAAAAATTAAGGTAGAAGACCAAAAGCAAAAGTAACACGATTTTGCATAATTGACCGTCAATTACTCAAAAAGTCCTACTCAGGCCCCTACCTAAAATGCGTCACTCAAGAGAAATCTAAGTATGGTTTAAAAGAGTTACAAGAGAGAGAATGCGGCAACCATTCTGGTGGTCGCAACTTAGCCAATAGGAACCTGACCGTCGACTACTACATGCCAACCATGAGGGCCGATTCAATCGACCATGCTAAACGATGTGATAAATGTCAGAGGTTCGCACAAACTTCTCACCTTTCTCTTGAAAACTTAAATTTTATACTATCACCTTTGCCTTTCATGAAGTGGGGAATGAAGATAGTAGGAAAAATCTCCACTGCACCAGACCAATTGGTGTACATGTTGGCTATGACCAACTATTTTACTTGATGGATCGAAGTCGAGGCCTTCCATCAAATAAAAGACTAAGAGGTCATGAATTTTGTGCGGAAATATATAATTTGCAAGTTTGGGGTGCCGAAAGAAATAGTCACCGATAATGGGTCCCAACTCATAAGCTTTACCTTCCAAGACTTTTGCAAAGATTGGGGGATAAAACTCAGCTTTTCAACCCCAAGGAATTGTCAATCTAATGGTCAAGCTGAATCATCTAACAAAACCATCTCGAACTCTCTGAAAAAAAAATTTGGAAAAAGCCAAGGAACTTGGGCAGACGAACTACCAGCAGTATTATGGTTTCATCGAACCACAGTAAGAATGCCAACTGGTGAACTCTTTTCTCATTATCTATTGGTTCTCATGTTGTAATCCTAGCCGAAACATGGGTCCAAACCGCTCGGTACCACTGGACTGAAAAAGGAAGCGATAAGGTCGAGCTCAACCATAAGCTCGACACAAGTGACGAACTTAGAGACATGGCAACAATAAGAAATTCCATCTATCAACAGAAGGCAACCTGCCATTACAATAAAAATTTTCGAGGCGGATCCTTCAACAGGGATTGAGTGCTTCGAAAAGTCTTCTGGAACACTAGGCAGACAAGAGCAGACAAACTGGCTCCCACTTGGGAAGGACTTTACCTGATCACCCAAATAGTTGGATAGAGAGTATACATGCTCCGCTCAAAAGAAGGCTAGATATCAACACTGATTGGAATGCAATCCACCTAAAATTGTACTACTTCCAACTCAATTTTATTTATTCATCATTTATCTTTTATATCACTTACTGACTTGGGCGTCGGAGGATCGTTGGCTCTGCCATCGCGACCTCTCCCCCCATCAAGGGATGTATAGGTATATCAAGCTTTGATTGAGGGGACAAGCGAAAGGAAACAACAATCACTATGGCAAGCAAAGTCTAAGACAATACTTCACTCCTAAGAAGCAAACAAGGATAAGCATGACTCAGTGTCTACCCAGCTCTGCAAGCCAGTTCAAAATTGATTCATACCCCGACCCTGCTTGAACACAGCTTAGCTCCGCGAACCAGTTCAGCCATTGCTTCGGTGCTCTGCCCACCGTCAGCTCACCTCTACAAGCCAGCTTCACTAACCCAAGTAAATGTAAAAGCCTAGATGTCAAAGGTGAACTACCACTTCTTACTAAAATGACACCTATCATACCACATGTAATATCTCTCTTGTAATACGAAATTATTAGCAATAAGATGTAAAAAACGTTAATCCAGATTATTAGTCCGAAATAAGAGACTCGATGCGGAATCACGTATGAGTGAATGAATCTGAGTAATATTACTCCTTTAGCTCTCACTCATGCTCTTGGAAACGTGAGGGGAAGACCTGCAAAGAGTTCGGGACCCTCTCCGACGCTCAAGACAGTCAGATTGCCCTTTGCAGTCAAAGATTGAGTATTGGTTGAACCTTTCAAAACGTGCCTTGCTAAAGGTGATGCAATGCCCTTTTATAGGCTACTTTGGACCGACTGTGATAAACGGTGATATTGATACGGATCCACCGTGTTGTATTAAACCTCTTATTTCGTAGTTAGGGTTTTCTTTTCAGTTCATCTCGTATCTTGGATATGTAGAAGTTCTTTTGTTCAAGGATCCTTCGTAGATATCCTGCCGAGTTGATAGATCTTCTAGGAGATGTTTCCACCTTTGAGGCTCTTGAAGCCTAAGTTAATCAAACACTTAAGATCTTAACTGACTGGGATCTTTGAGGAAGATTTGGGATGAAGTCGGTAAGCGTGCGGCACACTTTTAGCTTCCCATGTTCAGGGTGTGAGACATCGGTCTTGCCTACGTGGACTCCTACATATATCATTCGAGTCCCAGGGTAGACCTGGTTGTGTTTGAGGCAAGGCAGGGATGAAGCAACTTAGATGATCTTGCCGACCTCCCGACTCTTGGCTTAGGTGGCAGACCTCTTTCAGGCTCAACGGTCTTGTTGCCTTTAGATGGGTTGACCCTTTGAGCTTTTGGTCTTCTTTTGACTTATTGACGTCAGTCAATGGGTGACCATTTTATGTATCATTAATAATGATTCTTGACGTTAGCTTGTTTGGATGCTTTCTGTAATCTTTAACGTGCTTTTGAGCGGGCTCGAGAGGAAAGACAAAAAAGGGAGCTCTGTTCCTCTTCTTCTTCCTCTCAGAAGCTTTAATTGAAAATTTTGAGAGAGAAAGGAGAAGGGTGGGAACAAGAACAGAGAGTCAGAGAGAGATAGAGAGAGCCTTGAGCAGAGTTTTGATTGAAAGAGTTTGATTGAGTATTTGTTTTTTTTTTTCACAATAATTTTTTTTCTTCTTTATTAAAGAAGAATTATATATAGGGAGAGAGGTGGAAACAAAGAGAATTGTAAATAGAGAGATAAAGAGAGAATTTTGTGAGTCATTTCTTCTTTTTGTTCTCTGTTAAGTTATATCGAGAAGAATTACAAAATAACAGTTGTTGAACAACTTGATAATCTATCTCCTTTATCAATTCATCGCTAACAACAAGAAATCTATCATTTTTGGTGATCTCTTTTCTTTTAATCTTAAATTTTGAAATAATCTCTTTGTGCTCTCTTTGATGATTGTGAATAACTAATTTTGTTTCTCTAAAGTGAAGATGAAGCTTCAGATACGAGTAAGTACTTTAATCTTTTTCTTGCCATGATTCTCACTAATGTGCATCATTGTTTAAATATGTTTAGTTGATTTCGTGGAACAATAATAATAACTTCATCGTTTATACTCATAGCTTAATGGGCCATACTAAGAAGTAAGTTTCTTTGATGATTTATACTTGTCGTTTGATAAGCGATAGCTGGAATATGATTATTTAGGATTTAAATTTAGCATAGTTCATCTAGGATATATTTGTTTACAAGATATAATTTTCCGATGTTTAGATATTGTTGATTTTCTAAATGTTGAGTGATAAAGTTAGAAAATCGTGATAACAAGGGGTGAAGTTATATATGAATGTTTAAATTGGGTCCCGAACTCTAAGATTTTTTTGTCACTGATATTTTTTACTAATTATTTGAGTTTCTTTTTGTTCGAATATTTTGTTATTTTCACCAAGTTCAAGTTTTGAAGAGAAATATTGCCACTTCCAAGTTTTAGAACAAGTTTGACTAAGTTTCTGTTGATCGACCCTGGTCTTAACGGGTTTTACTACTTTATGCCGCCTTCCGAGGAAGGTACTCGGTGAAAAAGACAACTGAAGACCCGTTTAATGTTGTCCAGGGGAAGAGAGAATCCATGGATGACTATTGGAGAAGAGGCTGAAACATATGGTACAAGTCCCTGAACTCGATCTTAAGCTCGCTCATATAGCCCTGTAATGAGGCATAAGAAAGGACGACGTCATGCACGAAATCTCGAAGGACTACCCACACGACCTTGGGGAATTTATAGAGAAGGTCCAACGCATCATAAGAAGAGAGAAAAATTACAGAAAGATGAAGGAGGTCGCAAAAATACCGAAGCAGGAACAGAAAGAAACCAGACCTGTCAAGGAGCAAGACCGAAGCAGTCGCGGGAGGTCTAAATACGCTTTTTATACCCCCTTGACTCGAAGAAGGGAGGAGATCTTACGTATCCTTATAAAAAGGGACAAGGTAGAGCTGTCGAAGCCCAACGATGACGAGGAAGATTTCGGGCCCAGGGACATGACAACCTGGTTTGCCTTCCACAGAGGGTATGGCCACAAAATCGACAGTTGCCGACACCTCAAGAATTTGATAGAAGAGCTCGTGAGAAAGGGAGAGTTCGACAAATACATCAAACATGAATACTTGAATATAAATTAAAAAAGCCTTCCGGAAAAGGAGGAGTCGGGTCCAGACTCGACACTAACACCCACTCCATCTCGGCCAAGAAGCCCGAGAAGGAAAGGGGACTCGAAGAAAATACGAAAATGATAGATAACATCAACACCATTGCTGGGGGCCCGACCCTGTGCAGAGACACAAAGGGCGCTCGACGAAGATACGTCAACGAGGCAAAAGCGCCGCCTACCCTGTTTACTAAGCCCGCAGCGGAAACTCCACCTAAAATATTTACAGATGGAGACCTTACAGGAGTCATCACACCAGACACTAACCCGTTAAGGATAACGACTGTAATAGCAAATTGGAACGTCGGGTGGATCTTGGTCGATATAGGAAGCTAGGCCGAAGTCATTAGCAGGGCATGCTTCAGGAAACTCGAGGTAAGCTCTCAATACTTAAAACCTTACCAATCTTATGTGACAGTTTTGGAGGCAACCAAGTCCAGACTGATGGGATCATATAGTGGCCCATGGCGATAAAAATGGGATAGTGAACAGGGTGATAATGCTGAATTTTACCATAGTTAAAAAGTGCAACCCTTACAACGTCATCCTGGGAAGGAACTTCCTTAGGGAATCAGGGGTCGTCGTTTCCATAAACCTCTTGACGATTGTATGGGCCAAAATACGTCAACAATAGTGCCACCAGAAATCCACGACTAATGGGCTTACACGGTGACGAAACCCATGAATTAACAGCAAATAGGCCCGACCAATTTATCTTTGGGTACCTCGAAGCAACGCCAAAGTACGGAAACGTGCCAGCCCTGGATAAAGAGGTCCGCCCTCACCTCCTCAACAGACACCCCTCTGTATATCCATTGGAGGACCTTACAGTCATTAAAGATCCCGAATATACCCGTTAATGGGTAACAATATCTGTATTAATGGTGACAGCTCCATGCTTACCACATTGAAGACGACAACTCACTGCTAGGTGACAGTCGATCACCAACACTATAAATTGACCGAGAAGAAAAAGATACAGATCATCTGGCGATCAACGAATACAGCCGACTCCCAAAACATTGGATCACATACAACACAACCAACTACTTTCTCTCTCATACAGAGAGAGCGTCTGAGTGATCATCCAGCTTCCGACTAAAACACTCGAGCATCTGGTTATCGCCAAACATACCCCATATTCATCTCACATCATTGTCAAGCATCCCAAGATTATCTGGTAATTGGGAAACACATCGAGTATACAGTTAACACCATCATTCAACTTCCGACCAAAACACTCGATCACCTGAGTCATGCTCTTTGATAGGGTGTCGCTTCATCGCATAGTCCTGCTTCCTTCCTCTCACCTAAAAACAATTACGGCCTTAAACTCAAGTGCAGGACATTATCAAGTACTGTTCATAGAGGATACAAGACCTTATCATCCACCGAGTACGAGGTCTTACCAAATACGAGGTTGAAGATCTTACACCCAGGTGCAAGATCCTTGTCAGGTGCAAGCTACATTTCTCTCTCATAGGCGACCTGAAGACTAAGGAAGGGCGATATGCATTTCTCTCTCTGGGCGACCTGACGACCAAGGAAGGGCGACTTGACGACCAAGGAAGGGCGACTTACATTTCTTTCTCTTGGGCAATGTGATGACCAAGGAAGGACGACCTACATTTCTCTTTCCTGGGCGACCTGACGATCAGGGAAGGAAACCTACATTTCTCTCTCCTGGACAACTAGACGATTGTTCTACAAGAAAGGGTGACCTATCCTTTTCTCTCCTGACGATCAAAGTAGGCAAGCTACTTTATCTCTCCCAGAGGTCAGACCATCTTTACTTCACCCACGTGATTATCTACGAGGTTAGACCCCTGAGGCTTTTCACTTTATTTATTTACGGTACATACCCCCTTGAACAAGGCATACCTCACCAGGGCTGCCTTAGTTAAGACATACCTCATAGGCTGTCATACTCTTTCTCCAACCAAGTCAGTCCATCCGTAGAGATCGAGCTCCGACCACTCTACGAGACGAGTCTAAACTAAGACCATTATCCTCAAAGGTAACATTCCAAAGATATCACTCGCGTATCTATTATTTCTCTTGCAAGCTTACTGACTTGACCGTCAGAGTCCCCTTAGGCCGGCACCATCCCAATGTCATAGGGATCTTACGGTCACGTGTGTTTTGTCTCTTGTCATAGGTTAAACACAAAGACGTCGTCGGTGGCCCAAAAAATTATTAACAGGTGAAGGTCCGACTTCCGGTTAACGGTGCGGTCTCCTTGACTTCTTGACTCGCGATTTTGACCCCTCACAGTTTAACGCTAGAAGGAAAGCCCTGACAACTAATTACTTAGCTTACCCAGATGGCATAAGAGATGACCAACACTTCACTTGACGTAGCATCCCGGCTTGCACTATTGACAGTTCAGATGCAAGAGAACATGCAACGATTCAAAGTCTTGAAAGAGGAAAACATCCTGGTCAGAGCCGAGAATCAATTATTGCAGGAAAAAATCACGGAGTTGTTTGTAGCTGTACCACCTCGAAGACCAGTTGCTTCTAGGAAGATAAAGTTAAATCCCAAAGAGCGGACTAGAAAGACCACCAAAGCAGGAGACATGCCTAACCAGCCAATCCTTCGTTTGACAGCCCCGAAACAGGCAGCCAGGACAGAAATCGGTAACCCCTCAAGCCAACTAGTCACTCAACCAGCATTGGGTGACAACCAATGCCCAACAACACAGACTACAACTGCTCCTCACTCCTCTACTCTTTCTCATCTATTTACCGTGGATACTAACGGGATTTACATCCCCACACACCCATACTCTCCTAGAGACAACTCTCTATAAGCTTGGCAAAAAGTCTAGCAGACCTAAATGCCTTACTTACACGCATCCCTGGGGTTTCAACTCTATTTAAAAAGAGTCTGCCCTAAAGTTATGTCGACTCACCATTTGTAGATGCCATCACTCTTGTTGAAATGCCCAACCTACACGCATCCCTGGGGTTTCGACTTTATTTAAAAAGAGTTCTGCCCCAAAGTTATGCGGACTCACCATTTGTAGATGCCATCACTCTTGTTGAGATGCCTAAAGACAACTCTCTATAAGCTTGACAAAAAGTCTAGCAGACCTAAATGCCTTACTTTCACGCATCCCTGGGGTTTCGACTCTATTTAAAAAGAGTCTGCCCCAAAGTTATGCCGACTCACCATTTGTAGATGCCATCACTCTTGTTAAAATGCCCAAGAAGTTTAGTTTCCCGAATATGAAGAGATACGATGGTACAACCGACCCAACTGACCACATTGCTTCTTACAAGCAACGTATGTTCACCGCTGCTATACCGAGATACCTAAGAGAGGCATGCATGTCTTAGAGCTTGGGCTCTGGGCTCGTTGGCCCAACCTTGCAGTGGTACACTAATCTTCCTAATAAATGTATCTCATCTTTCGCACAACTTACTTATACCTTTGTTGAGCAGTTCGTTAGTAGCAAGAAGATAAAATATTTATCTGGCGACCTATATCATATACAACAAAGGAGAGGCGAGCCTCTCTGAGAATACGTGGGGAGATTCAACAGAGAAAAGGTGTCAAACCCGTACTGCAACACCGAGAGCGTTGTGGACGCCATTAGGAAAAGGCTCCTCCACGATGGGGAGTTGTACAAAGAACGGACCAAGTTCAACTGTACGCCCCTTGATGACGTACTTCTAGAGCCTGGTTGGAAATAAGGTGGGAAGAAGACAAGAGCCACCGGAACAAGGTATAAACGACGGCCAATCTAGTGATCGGCGATCCACGAGACCTGACCGAAGGCCAGAACACAAAGGCAACATGGACCTGTACCCAGTAAGGCGCCCGAATCAAAGAGAGAACAGGAGACCTCTAGATCCTTCATCCAGACGACCAGACGAGAAGGTCCATGCTCCTCTGAGGGCAAGCCTTCCAGAATACAACCTCAATGTTGAACCCAACGAGGTAGTGGCCGTGATGAAAGGTATGGGAAATACCGTGAGGTGGCTAGGTAAGACGAAAACTCCAAGCGATAAAAAAGACAACTCGAAGGGGCGTATATTTTATTTGGATCCTCGATATACCACTGGAGATTGTATAGCCTTGAGATAGGAGGTGGCAGTGCTCTTAAAAAAAGGGCACCTTAAGGACCTACTAACAGACAAAGGTAAATGGACGCTAGCACTCAGGGATGAATAGACGAAGGAGCCAGAGCCGCCAATCTGGACAAGGACATGCTCGATGATTACTGGAGGTTCGGAAAGAAGCAGAGTCAACAATTCAACTGCCAAGAGAAGCGCGAGGATAGCTTACAACCCCGTAACACACTCAACCGATGCTCCATCACCAGCTTGCACTGATCAGATCACCAGTTTTGTAGACAACGAAGTCACAGGGCTCGTCAACCTTTACCATGACGCTCTCATCCTATCTCTTACAATTGCTAACGTCCTGGTAAAAAGAATTTTAATTGATAATGGGTCATCCACTAATGTACTATTTCTACATGCTTTACAAAGTATGGGCTTAGACGAGACGAGCATATGTCGTCGATCTACCTTACTAATTATTTTTAGTGGTGAACAGAAGCAAACCTTGGGAAAAGTATCTCTATCTGTCTATGTTGGAGGACTTACCTTGCCGATTACATTCGTGGTGCTAGATTCTCCATCAGCCTACAACATGATTCAAGGCAGGCCATAGATTCATCAGGTAACACGGTTCCCTGTACCCTAGGAAATCAAGGAGATTAAATGAGACCAAGGGGCCTTCCGCAATTATTATAAAAACTCAATGAAATCTCCTAAGGCCCCCTTGTAGCAATTACAGACCAAACAACTTCATAGTCCTGACCCCGATCAGCCTAATATAGAAGATCTGGATGAAATACAAATCCACCCAGACTACCCAGACCATAAGGTACATATAGGGTCTAATTTGAGTCCTGCTCTTATAAAAGTGCTGATAAACTTTCTCACCGCACAACATCACTATTTTGCTTGGTCACACGCCGACATGACAGGCATAGACCCGTCCATAATAAGGCACAGGTTACAGGTCGACCCAGACCACCCTTCTGTTAGACAGAAGAGGAGGAGGTTCGCTCTTGAACGTAATAAGGTAATAAATGAGGAAGTAGAAAGACTACTAGACATGGGGTCTGTCAAGGAAGTCGATTACTATGACTGGTTAGTCAATCTTGTCGTGTGAAGAAGAAAAATGGGAAATGGAGGGTGTGCATTGACTTCACTGACCTGAATAAGGCATGCCCAAAAGACTCATTTCCTTTGCCCACATAGACATGCTAGTAGACGCCACTGCTGGCCATGAACTCCTTAGCTTCATGGATGCCTTCTCGGTGAACAAGATGTTTGCCAACATGCTCAGCGACACAATGGAGGTAAACATAGATGACATGCTGGTCAAATCATTTGAAGCTGCACAAGACATCAACCATTTGCAGCAGGCCTTCGAGGTCCTAAAGAGGTACAACATGAAATTAAACCAAATAAATGTTCATTTGGTGTATCTTTAGGGAAGTTCCTAAGATATGTAGTTAGATACAGAGGGATCGAGGCAAATCCAGACCAGATACAGTCGGTAACAAATATTCCCTCTCCCAAGTGTGTGAAAGATGTGCAAAAGTTAACAGGAAGGGTAGCAACCCTGAATCGATTTATTTCTCGGTCATCCGAGAAGTGCCATCTCTTCTTTACAACTCTAAAGAAACCCAAAGACTTCAATCGGACACTAGTATGTGAGGATGCACTTCATCAACTCAAACAGTACGTCACTTCACGTCCATTACTTTCAAAACCCAAGTCAGGTGAGCACCTTTACATTTATTTAACAATGTTTGAAATAGTTGTCAGTGCCGTCTTGTTGAGAGAAGAAGGTGGTAAGAAACTCCCAGTTTACTATGTTAGTAAGTCTTTACTTGATGTCGAGACTCGGTACAGTCAACTAGAGAAGTTGGCATTAACTCTGGTGACAACCTCCATTGTGGTAGTCACTACCTTCCCGATGAAGAACATCCTGCACAAGCCAAAAATGTCTGGACTCCTGACCAAATGGGGCGGTCGAGCTAAGTGAGCATGACATCACATACCGACCAAGGACAATGATCAAATCCCAGGTATTGGCGGATTTCATTGGCGATTTTACTCCTAACTCTCTAGTGCAAGCCCAGAAAGAATTACTCTGTCTCAATGAAGTCGGACCCTCAAACATGGACTCTATCCGTGGGTGGATCAAGCAACATGAATGGAGCCGACCTAGGTGCCATCTTGACATCCCCACAGGGGCACATAGTTCTGCAAGCCATAAGGTGCGAACTTAAAGCAACTAACAATGAGGCAGAGTATGAAGCGTTAATTATAGGGCTGACCTTTGCAAAAGAATTGAGGATCCAGAACCTTGATGTAAGGTCTGACTCCCAAATGGTGGTCAACCAACTTCAAGGCACATACCAAGTCAAAGATGCTAAGATGACAGCCTACTTGGACCACGTCACGGAAATACGAAAATACTTCCACGAGGTAATGTTTGAACAGGTACCCAGAGTTAAAAATGGACATGTCGATGCCTTGGAAAACCTTGGCTCGTACATCCAGACCAAGGTAGCTCAGAACATACCCTTGGTCCTGCTCAAGTGGGCAGCCGTTTGGAAGAATCCACAACCAGAAGTAGCACTTACAAACATAGCTGACACGTGGATGACCCCTGTTATAAAGTACCTGAAAAATGAGACAAAAATGAAGCCAAAAGACTGAAAGCAAAGGTCGCAAGATTCTGCATACTCGACCTTTAATTACTCAGAAGGTCTTATTCAGGCCTTTACCTCAAATGCATCACTCCAGAAGAAGGTACGTAAATATATTTTAGAAGAATTACAAGAGGGACAATGTGGCAACCACTCTGGCGGTTGCAGTTTAGCCAATAGCGCTCTGACTGTCGGCTACTACTGGCCAACCATGCGGGTTGATTCAATCGATTATGCCAAACAATGTGACAAATGTCAGAGGTTCGCTCAAACCACTCACCTCCCGATAGAGAAAGTAAATTCCATGCTATCGCCCTGACCTTTTATGAAATGGGGCATGGACATAGTGGGCAAAACTTCCCACTGCCCCAAGCCAATGCGTATATATGTTGGCCATTACCGATTATTTTTCGAAGTGGATCGAAGCCGAGGCCTTCCACCAAATAAAAGACAAATAGGTCATGAGTTTTGTCTGAAAGCACATTATTTGTAGGTTTGGAGTACCTAAGGAGATAGTCATCAACTACCAGCAATATTATGGGCTTATCGAACAACTGTACGAATGCCAACAGGTGAAACCCCTTTCTCACCAACAGGTGAAACCCCTTTCTCACCAACTTATGGTTCTGAAGTTGTAATTCTAGCTGAAACAGAAGTCCCTACCGCATGGTACCAATGTACTGAAGAAGAAAGTAATTGGGTCGAGCTTAACCACAACCTCGACACAATTGATGACCTAAGAGACAGGGCAGCCATTAAAATCGCCATCTACCAACAGAGAGCAGCCTCTCACTATAACAAAAATGTCCGAATTAGATCCTTCAAACTTGGGGATTGGGTACTTCGTAAGGTCCTTCATAACACCAAGCAGACAGGAGCAGGCAAACTAGCTCCAACTTGGGAAAGGCCTTACCTGATCACCCAAGTAGTGGGACAGGGAGCATACAAGTTCCTCTCACATGAAGGTCTGGACATCAACAACAGTTGGAATGCAAAACACCGTATCTGGTTATCGTTGGTTTCTAATATTTGTTGATGATTGTACTCGTATGACCTGGTTATATCTTATGAGACACAAAAATGACGTACAAGAATGCTTTAGAATTTTTCATAAGATGATACAAACACAATTTTCTACTTCAGTCAGGATTCTTCGTTCGGATAACGGTGGTGAATACGTTAATCATGAGTTATAAAAATATTTTCAAGAGCGGAAAAATATTGTCAAGAGCGGATATTATTCATGAAACCACAGGCCCACATACCCCTCAACAAAATGGTGTGGCAGAACGGAAAAATCGTCAATTACTTGAAGTGACACGTGCAAGTCTCATTGGTGCTACTATGCGACCAACTTACTGGGAGATCGCTATAACATCAGTAGTTTATTTAATAAATCATGTCCCAAGTAAAGTGTTATCATCCACCTACTTATAAATCATTTGACACTAGAGAGAGAGAGGAGAAAGTTTTTTTGTTTTAATTTTTTTTAGAGAGAGAGAGCGTAGATAAACAAATTTTTTCTGTTTTATGTTTGAAGGTCGTCGGTCGGAAAATTTGTCGACCAGCGACCTTCGCAGATGAAGATGATGAGGTGGCGAGAAGGTGAGTGAAGGATATATCCGTTTGGTTTGAAGGAGATGTCTTTCCAAAGGAGTGTCCTTGAACCAAGGTGGCAATGCGATCAATTTGTCAGCTAGGATAACGATGACCATAATGTGAAGATCATCCAGACCGGTCCAATTAGGGGTCTAATGCTTTGCTAGAAGCCAACTACGATCGTCAGATCAAGTCGTTGATTCGCGGCTAACATAGACCGGATCCTACAACGGGTTACACATAAGAGTGGTAACTTGATCGGAGAGACTTGACTAGACGGGAACAGGCTAAAGATGGATTGGATCCAACTGGAGAGGCCGAAAAGGTTCGAATGGAGATTCGGAACAAGATAGAAAGAACCGGGCCTAAAAAGGGGTGCCCGGAGGAAGGCTTATTAGGCCGGCCATGTGATGGCCGACCAAGGTAAGTGGGCCGACCATATAAAGCCCATAGTGGGCTGCCCTGGCCGGCCACACTTAAAGGGTTAGCCAAAATACCCCAAAAGGGTATTTTGGTAATTATTTTTTCTGTGACCCAAAAAAATAGAAAGACCTAATCTGAATATGATTCTAATTAGGGTTTCTCTATAAATAGGGTCAGTAGAGAACATAAAAGGTGTGGATTTTTCTCTGGAAGAAAAATATACAGCTCTCTCTCTCTCAATATACAGCTCTCTCTCTCTCAATATACAGCTAGTGGAGAGAGAGGAATATAGAGAAAAAACTCCCGTTCTATCAATCTAGTGAAGAAGAAGAGTTCTTCTCAACCTTCTAGTAAGTCCTAGCAGTCTGAAAGGAAGGGAGATCAAGTCTATACACTCGGTGTCTCAAGTAGAGGAGCTACAATTGGAGCTCTCGATCTTCACACGCGATTGGAAAGGTTCGAGGGAAAAACGCGATAAAGGTATTTATCCCTCTTCTAGTTCATTGATTAGTTCATGCATATGATTCTGGGCATTCTAGTGTTAACATGAGATGTTTGAGATTCCGCTTAGAACACTAGATAGTGTATAGGATACACAGAAAACCCTACAGTGGCATCACGAGCCGGTTGCATGAAACTATCTCTGACTAGTCGAATTAGATTCGAACTTGATTGATTAGATAATTTTATGTTTAGATTTTGATTTAGACATGAAATTGATTAGTTTAAATTAGATTTAGACGTAATCGGATAGAAATTGAAAGTGTTTCAATGGGGAGAACTTTAAATTTTCGTTTTTTGAAAAGAGTTTTCGAAAAGGGAATTTAAAAGTTAATGAGTTTTTGAAAAAAAGTTTTCAAAAGCTGTTGTTTTTGATGACTTTTCATCAAAAACAGCAGATTAGGGTTGAGAAAGGGAGAAGACAGCATGCTCGGATGGTAGTTTCTATTTTGGAAATAGAAACTGCCGGTCCAGACCAAGCCAGGACGCGTCCAGGACGCGTCTGGCCAGTCCGGACATCTCGGGAGACAGAGTCCCGAGATGTGGAAAGACCGGACTGGGATAGTCCCAATCCGAGTCCTACGGGGAGTCCGAGACATGAAGTCTCGGACGCCCACACACGTGCAAGACGCATTTGGAATCCCAGTCCGTCTCAGTCTAGGACCGAGACAGAATCCGAGTGGGACTGGGAATCCGAGACTAGGTCTCGGACATCCCATACGCGTCTGGGACGCGTCTGGAATCCCAGTCCATATGTGACAGGGAGTCCAAGAAGGTCTCGGACGTTCCAGAAGGTCTCGACCTTAGGCCGAGACATAGTCTGACCGTCCAGACGCGTCTAGGGCGTGGCTGGCACGTCCTAGCTTCTCGGACTTAGTGCCCGAGAGAGCAATACTTGGTTAGACGCGTCTAGGACGCGTCTGATGCACCAAGACGCGTCTAGGACGCGTCTGTGGCCAGGAGCACGTCTGGCCTAGGGCCAGGACGCGTCCAAACCGGGGTACTCGACATGTTTGGGTCAAACCGAGACTGGTCCGCGGGTGTTTGTCCAAGTTTGACTTAAGTCTTTAGAGTTTGACTCGGGTTTTTTGGGCCTTGACTTGAGTGGGAGGTTTTGACTTTTCTTCTTCCAACTTTAACTATATTTTTTTTTCCGAAATTGACCCGGATTATGCGATAATCCAAACGGAGTTTTTCCTTGAAGCGATTTTGGAAATTGTTAAGGAAGAAACATGACGTGCCATTAGGCTGTATTTTATGAAAATAGACTTAGAATTCACGTTAGACATAGAGATGTCAGAATTTCCCACAAATAGCTATACGAAACGTAGCAAACCTAGAAACGAATCTAGGATACATACTTTATCTTATAGGTAAACGCTTTTTGTTCTAAGCACAAGTGTGATGTGTCCGAATAATACTTAGAGTATAGGGTCTTAAGAAACCATTGACGAATCGAATGGTGGGATCATGATTCAAGTGGGAGTACTCAATGGTGGTTCAAGGATATGAATCCAAACGAACCTTAGGCAAACAAGAAATAACCTAAAAGATGAGATCTTTCAGGAGTAATACTAAGATTTAAGAAATCATTACGCAAACCCACATAAATCTTTACGTAATAAATCACAGTTAGTTATGCTAGAGTTCACAGTAACGTAACTTGATAAATTACGTAAAAGTCCCCAAAAAGAATTTTGAGTAATGCCTACCCAGATTAAGACACCTATTGCGCCCTTATTCATCGATGGTGGGTCATGCCAAAGCAGGGAGCCATCTTTTACCTCGGGACAATACGGGTAGATCTATGAAGAGGTCTACGCGTCTAAATGGTTATTCTCCACGAGTCAGCAAAAGGGTTTTGGATTTCGAGGCAAAAGGATGAATTGAACACATAAGTGTTATTCATCAACCAAGAATCATAGGAGTATGATCAGTAAAGAGTTACTCACCCAGGAGGGTGGAGTTAAAGGCAGTGCCAAAGTACGCTTAACTCCACAGGAATGGGATCTTGGAATCATATTATTCAAATGGGGACGGTTTTCATTGAATAATATGGCAAAAACTGTTTTTGCAATGATAATAAGTTTTAGGATTTTGTTTTATTTTTCTTTTAAAAGTATTGAAAATATGACTATTAGAAAAGTTTTCCAACCTTCGTTCATTCCCTCAGAAGGAATTAAACGAAAATTATTTTCATGATTTGTAAAGAATCCGAGAACCATTCTCGTATTCGAAACAAAGGAATCGTTCGAGAATATCCCATTCCCGATGTTCACTAGCACATCAAACGACTTAGGATATGATTACCCACAAATTCTTTTGTGAACATCCATAAAATCTTCTCTCTCGTGGAGATTAATGATATGGATGCTTACACAAACATTCGACAACATGAAGAAAAGTTCCACTAGATGTCGTGAATGGAGAGGTTGGTACCTCTAAGAGTGTCGTCTTGAAAAGAACATTGAGGAACATTGAATCTAAGAAGCATGTTCTTACGATTCTATTACCAAAAGAATATAAGAAGAGTTCTTATGATTCAAAAGGTTAAAGGGTCGACGTAAAAGTTTCTAAAGCAATGGCTAGGCCATTCAAGGAAACTACCCTAAGTACTTGGAAGACGAAAGAAAAGGAATTACGAATTCCGATTCTTGTATCTTTGTTGACTAAGTTAATCTAGCAAGTTTTGTAGATTCCCTTCGTGGAAATAACATACTTGACTGAAAGAAGGAAGGATCCAAGAGGGAGCAGAAGCAAAGAGTTGCTAAGGATGCTGAAAGGGATCAAAGTCTTCTTTTAGACACTAATCTAGGTAGAACTTAATAAGCGTTATTATGTTCTTCTAGAACCATCAAATGTTTTAAAATAGTGCTAAATTAACAAAAGGTTCTTAGAGAACCAAGAACATTAACAAAGATACGATAGGCTATAATCAAAGGATTCAAAGAGGTCAACTCATGTTTTGTCATTGGTCAAATTGACATAAAGCACATGAAGAAGATCCAATGGTATGGACTTCTAAGTCTAATGATTTTGAATCATACGACACATGTGAATTTTGTTCAACACGGCCATTTGACAAAGTCACCTTTTAGAAAGGGAGAAATGGCTTGTAAACTAATAGTCTTTGTACATACAGATGTACGTAAAACTATTAATACACTAACTAGAGTTAACCTGAATCCACTTGACGAAAATATAAGTCATTCGATTTGATCGAGATGATAAATATTTGAATCAAAATTTGATGACCATCAAGGAAGTTGAGGAAAAGTTCCTCCACTTGCTCCACAAACACATCATACAGATGATGAGTCAAGTGGGAGTAATCAAACGTGTTAGACATGAGTCGATTGATGATAGGTATAAGCCAATCTTCCGAACACTTTCTAGGATATATTCTCAAACACGGTCGTTCATCCTAACTAACCATATTCCTTCAAAAGCTAAAAAGGCACCATAAGAGTATGGGTTTGGAATGGTTCCAAAGTGGTCTTTTCTTAAAGGTCTACTGATATGAAATTAACATAAATGGTTTCCGAGAACCAAGTTTACATATCAGACAGAATGTTTCTTTACTAGGTAAAGAAATATTGGGGATTCTTCCACAAGCAGTCAGAGAACAAGGTGGTTGTTGCTTGTGGTGGTGTCTTCCTTGAAATAAGAGTTATTTTAAAAAGACAAGTGGGAGAAATATTAGATATCGAAGAAATTCGATCTGAGCAACAAAACTGACAGTGATGTACAAATGTCAGCAATTGCGGTTCCTATCTATTCAGAGCCAATAGACATGGAAAGAGAGGTAGAGATGGAAGATCTCGAAGATCCTCCCGTATAAAGCGAATTAGATTGAGTTAATTCCTATATGGCCCCCTACTTTCTGACCAGCTTCCTTTATGGCCCCCAAATTTCTGTAAATTCAAATATGGCCCCCTATTTTCATGGAAATGTCATAACTACCCTTCCCATTAATATATTTTCAAAATAAAATTAAAAACAAAAACCTCACTTCCCTCTCCACCACTCATCTCTCTCCACGTCACCTCTTTCTCCAACTCACCTCTCTCTCTCTCTCCAAGTCAGTACTCTCTTCTCCGAAGAAGGTTGCCGGCCGGAAAATTTTCCGGCCGGCGACCTTCAAACTTAAAAAAGAAAAAAAAAAATTCACTCCTTTCTCTCTCTAAAAATTCCGGCGAAGGGGGTTTCCCTTTGCCGGAATCTGGTCTGTTCAACAGACCAGATCCATCCAAATAGAACAAGCTATATCAATAGACCCTTTAGTTTGTTTCTCAAACCAATCATTTGCCCTAGGTGGACCAACATAAACATGAGCTGAGAAATGATTCAAACAAAATTGAACATGTTGAATTCCACTAACAGCAAAACTTACCAAAACAAACATCACTCTTTCTCCCCAATTTGGTAAACAATAAATCAAACTAGAATACCAAGACCAAAACACTAAAAGCCCTAATAATTCTTTCCTTCTATGTTGAACTTTCCTCTTAGATAACAATAATATGAAAGATTGAGCAAAAAGATTGACTCTTGCAACAGCCATGACAGGATAAAATGACCAATGTTGATAACTTATTAGAAATCTAGCAGCAGAAACAAATATCATCTTTCTTCCATAAAATTTAGATGTTAGAGAATTGAAAATAGTTGAAGAAACAGCAAGAAAAGGTACATGTTGAAGATCTGGATCAAAATCAAGACTATTAACAGAAATATGATGAGCAGTATGAGTCCATTTCCACCAACCAATACTAATACCAAAAAAACAATTACCAGTAATAATTTGAGCTATTTGATTCAACCATGGAGTTAACATAACTTCATAATGACCAGAATCATGTCCAATAAACCCACACTGCATCCAAAGTAACCCTAATAATCCAGCACAAAAGAAATGAACCCAGAAACTGTTAGAACATGTAATACCCAAAACACAGATAGTAAACAAAGTTAAGATCCAATGACCCTTTTTCTCAAATAACCCAGATTTTGAAAACTCAGAAACAAGTCTTCTATAATCTTTAGAAACTTCAGAAACAGTATAATCTTTTAAATACCCAATGAAGAATTGATCTAAATGTTCTTCAATAGACCAGATTCCGGCGAAGGGAAACCCCCTTCGCCGGAATTTTTAGAGAGAGAGGAGTGAAAAAAAAAAAAAAATTTAAGTTTGAAGGTCGCCGGCCGGAAAATTTTCCGGTCGGCAACCTTCATCGGAGAAGAGAGTGCTGACTTGGAGAGAGAGAGAGAGGTGAGTTGGAGAGAGATGAGTAGTGTAGAGGGAAGTGAGGTAGAATTTAGGTTTTTGTTTTTAATTTTATTTTGAAAATATATTAATGGGAAGGGTAGTTATGACATGTCCATGAAAATAGGGGGCCATATTTGAATTTACAGAAATTTGGGGGCCATAAAGGAAGCTGGTCACAAAGCAGGGGGTCATATAGGAATTAACTCAATTAGATTCGCAGGAGAACTTTCAAGGAGTTGAGAGTGTCTCAAAGTTGCTCACACCCCTTATAGACCTTGAAAGCTCATAAATCTGTCTCATAGGATGGAGATCCGGCTAAAGAAGAAAATGAGCTAGCTACACAGAAGCTGTGATGGAATCACTCCGAAATACGGCTTGGAGCCATATGATCATAACGGAATCCATGTCTGAAATCAAGTTTGGAACTTGGTCTATTTTGCTTAAAGGAAGGGTTCCTGTTAAGTCCAAATTGGTTTTTCAAAGTGAAAAACAGACAAGGATGGAAACATTGGTGTTTCCAGAGCATGACTAAAGGTCAGAAAATTCGTGGTATGGACCAGAAAAGACCAACCCTCGTGTCACAATGCTAAAAACTATAATGATCTATTACTAGCCAAAGAATGTGTACATGACACATTCAGGAGGAAGTTAACTCTTCTAAAGCTAGTGAAAATGCAAGCTTCAAAATCCATCGAGGGATTAAAGCGAGCAAGTAGGAGTTGGAATCTTCGATTCAGCAAAGTAATCAAGAGTTGTTTTCTTTGGGAATGAAGACAAATCTTGAATTCAGGAAGTTCAAGAATGTTAGTGGGAGTGACCCAGTTTTCTTTGGTCCAGTATGTAGACGACATGCTAGAGATTGAGAACAACATTCTGATGCTGAAAACAGTTTAGAACTGACTCAATAAAAGGACCACATAAAGGTGAAATGCTTTTGGGCACGAAAGATCTACAAAGATAGATCGAGAAGGTGATAAGACTTATTCAAGAAGAGGTCTTGAAAAGTCCAATGTGAAACACTCAAACGGAGTATTTCTACCCAAGTCTCATGGCACACAACTTAGCAAGATTCAGAATCTGAAGGATTCTGATGAGCAAGCACGCATGGGAAAGATGGTTATGCAAAAGGCATAAGATCGGTCATGTGGGACATGATTAGCATTCGCCTCGACGTCGCAAAGTACTTGGAGTATTTATGGTCGTCACCAATCAAATCCAGATGAGCTGATCTGGATCACACAATGTACTTGAGAAGAACTTGTGAGATCTCGGTATGAAAATAAAAGGTTGAAAAGTCATATGTTGCAAACTTCCAGAATAAGATGACAATCTTGACTTGGAAGAACAGTAAGCTGGAAGGGTTTCAGGTAGAGACTGTTGCAAACTTTACAAATAAAAGAAAGTAGTTAAAACTTGGGAAGTTTTAATTTAGTATGGTGATACTAAAGATTATCATCGGATGATAACAAGAAAAATTCATATAGATTTGATCTATTAACTAAACTGTCACCATTCGACTAAGTATGGAGGTAATACTAAGGTCATAGGCATTAAGCTTTCCTGAAAAGCTTAGACGAGTAAGATTGAGGGTGTAAGAGTTACACGGGAAGGCTCAATGTTACAAACTCTTATTATTAGAAATAAGTTAATTATTTCGTCGTTAAATCATGGTTTAGTATTTAATCGACAGTCCAAAAAATAGTGAAGCATTCCAAGTAGGTTTATCAGATGCGTGATCTGGTAAATGAAACCCTACTAAGTGAACTTGGAATAGATTCATTATTAAGTCCCTAGTCCAGGTCATTGAATGGACAATAATGACTCATGAAGACTAGCACGGGAGATTGACTGATAGCGCAGTTTCATGGGATATAGGAATATAGTATTTAAGTCAATTACATGGGTGTATGATTGGGAATATACACTGGATAACCCAAACATGAGAGTTCTTAAAAGAGTTGAAAAACGTCATGAACTCTCATAGGCAAGATTGGAGAGATTCCTTAAACATGAGTACTCCACTCATCTTATGTAAGGAATGTCGAACTTTGGTACCGTCAAACGCCGTGCCGTAAAAGGAGGTCATAAAGGCGGATTACTGGGGGAGACAGGATAGACATGAAGTTGAGTGGGAGTACAAGACTGAATCATGTCTTCCTATTGAGTTAGGATAAGTATCTCCGGGCCACTTGAGGAGAAGCAACTGGAAAATGTGTGGCCACACTCAAATGGATTAATGGTTAATCATTTGTATTGACAGTTGTTCTCCAGATCAAGAAAGTCTGAAGGATATGACGTATCAGATGAGATACGAAGATACATGGGAATCGAGCATTGCACTTGTTCTAAGTACAAGTGGGAGACTGAAGGATATATCCGTTCGGTCTGAAGGAGATGTCCTTCCGAAGGAGTGTCCTTCGACCAAGGTGGCAATGCGATCAATTTGTCAGCTAGGA
>BEHA01050358.1:105896-120409 GCA_002897215.1 Eschscholzia californica subsp. californica | reverse complement strand
TAAATTTTTTTTTCTGTTTTATGTTTGAAGGTCGTCGGCCGGAAAATTTGTCGACCAGCGACCTTCGCAGATGAAGATGATGAGGTGGCGAGAAGGTAAGTGAAGGATATATCCGTTCGGTCTGAAGGAGTGTCCTTCGACCAAGGTGGCAATGCGATCAATTTGTCAGCTAGGATAACAATGACCATAATGTAAAGATCATCCAGTCCGGTCCAATTAGGGGTCGTAATGCTTTGCTGGAAGCCAACTACGATCGTCGGATCAAGTCGTTGATTCGAGGCTAACATAGACCGGATCCTACAACGGGTTACACATAAGAGTGGTAACTTGATCGGAGAGACTTGACTAGACGGGAACAGGCTAAAGATGGATTCGATCCAACTGGAAAGGCCGAAAAGGTTCAAATGGAGATTCGGAACAAGATAGAAAGAATCGGGCCTCAAAAGGGGTGCAGGGAGGAAGGCTTATTAGGCCAGCCATGTGATGGCCGACCAAGGTAAGTGGGCCGGCCATATAAAGCCCATAGTGAGCTGCCCTGGCCGGCCACACTTAACGGGTTAGCAAAAATACCCCAAAAGGGTATTTTGGTAATAATGTTTTCTGTGACCCAAAAAAATAGAAAGACCTAATCTGAATATGATTCTAATTAGGGTTTCTCTATAAATAGAGTCAGTAGAGAACATAAAAGGTGTGGATTTTTCTCTAGAAGAAAAATATACAGCTCTCTCTCTCTCTCAATATACAGCTAGTGGAGAGAGAGGAATATAGAGAAAAAACTCCCGTTCTATCAATCTAGTCAAGAAGAAGAGTTCTTCTCAACCTTCTAGTAAGTCCTAGCAGTCTGAAAGGAAGGGAGATCAAGTCTATACACTCGGTGTCTCAAGTAGAGGAGCTACAATTGGAGCTCTCGATCTTCACACGCGATTGGAAAGGTTCGTGGGAAAAACGAGATAAAGGTATTTATCCCTCTTCTAGTTCAGTGATTAGTTCATGCATATGATTCTGGGCATTCTAGTGTTAACATGAGATGTTTGAGATTCCGCTTAGAACACTAGATACTGTATAGGATACACACAAAACCCTACAGTGAGGTGGTAGAGAGAGGCGATGAGTTGGATGAGAGACAGGTGATGATTGGTAAAGGGGTTCATCTGGGTATTTTTATAAAGTAGGGGGCTAGGCAGGAAGCCGCTCACAAAAGTTGGGTGCTATTTGGGAAATAATCCGAAATAATATTATTTGTAAATATATAGTTACCAATGTTAGGAAATTGTAGCATAAACTAAATATCTATTTCTATTTTTGTCTAATATTATTCTTAAATATATAGTTACCATGAGATGAATAAAGTATCATTCAAAATCAATCTTTCTCTATTAAACAATTCCAACTTTTCAATTAGAGAGATATACATGTTACCATTGAGTCAGCCTCATTACTAGGATTCCGACGCGAATTACTTGATTATCACACAAGAGACGTCAAGCTCACAAAATTGCATAAATAATAGACAAACAGATTCTATTGTTCACATCGATCTAGGACTTCATCTAATTTCTTCAACTATCAGTAATCACCACATATTCCTCTACTAAAATGATGAAAGAGATAAGGTTCTCTCAGAACAATCTCTCTTCTAATGGCATCACTAACGTACTTGACAATCACCTAATTGTTGAACCCTTGACACTATTTATCAATCCAAATGCAAGAACAATCTTCTCGTTGTGAGTCTATAGATTATGTTCTTCATTTGTATCATGCAAAGCAAAGCTAGTATCAGGAACATAACCGTTCTCTTTGATGATCCTCATAAGATCTTTGAATTTTTTGTGAATGTCCTTACTCTGTGGGTGAGTTTGGTCTCCAATACATAACGAACTTATGGTGTGTTTGGTTGCAGGATTCCTACTAAAAGTGGGATGTGGTAGGAATCAACAGTCCTTTTGTCTATTTGGCTACCAAGAATTCTAGGACTCACCCATGCCCCACTCACCCACCTTTTGACAAGTCAAACCACCCTGTACAGCATGCATGTTCTTTTAATCAACAATCCTTTTGTCTATTTCCTTCTTCTCTTAACTCTGTTTATAGTATGTCTGTTCTTTTAATCTATTATAATCATTTTGGTAGTACTTTCTCATCTTGATGAGGGAGAGAACACTGAGATAAAGGGTTGTCGTATCTAGAAATTAGGGCATTTTTATGGTTTCACCAATAGAGATCTGTAACATGTTTCATTCTTCCTCAATTTGTGATAATTAGGGCATTTTTATGGTTTTACTATCAAAGATCCGTAACTGTTTCATTATTCTCCAATTTGTGATTGATTTACGAATTCATTAAAGTTAGTTCTATATGATTTGGTGATGAAGATTTAGTTATAAAGTCTTCCAAAGATTGGTTTATAAGAGAGGGAGAGAGAGTCTATGGATTTTCTTATAGATATCATCTGATGAGAGAGAATCAGATAGGAGAATCAGGCTAGAATTAAAAAAAAAATTGACTGATGGTGCATTGATGATTTGGTTTGATTCAATTTGATGAGGTTCTCTTAGATTTGTGGATTGTTTTAAAAATAAAGTCATGACGCCTTGATGTTTTCTGATGATGTTCTCTTCAATTTGGTTATGATTCCTTTTGATGAGTTTTCTTAAAGAGAAAGTAATGGCCTTGCTGATTTGATAATGCTCTATTTTATATGATTTGATGATATTCTCATCTTCTACTGCTAATGAGAAATTATTCATCAACATGGATCATTCGATTTGATGATTTTTCTTTGATTCACCTCCTGATGTGGTTGATAAAGTAATCTCATCATCTGATTTGTATTAGTTGAAGTATCATATACAATCAAGAAGACAACATATTATTTCCTCAACAACTTCTACTCGTTCATCCTTCATACATAATTAGTATAATAAGTTTACGACCTTTATGGTTTTCTCATATGCGATCTTTAGGATCTTTTCATTCTGTGACCTTTAGGGTCTTTTCATTTCGTTTTTGTGATATTGTACTCTTTTACCTTTATATATTGCCCTATACTTTTGTAAGTTCATGTCGTAATTTACTTTAGTAAATCCATGTTGTACTTAAAGAGTCAAAATTCTCTTAACCATGTAATGTTTTGGATTCCTAAATCCAAAATTTGTATTGGACAAAAATCTCACCCTTCCCCTAAGATTTTGAATTAATAAACCTAGATTTCAAACTTGAGAAAAAAAAATTTTCTACAAAATAATTATTCTAAAATTGTTATATTACATGTGGCTGCCCATGTTATTATTGGTAAGCATGGGATGCCCATAGACTAAGTGTCTTGGATATTGTTAAGAGGCATTATAGTTGCCCATAGATAATACTTAAACTTGAAGTAATGAGGTGCCTTCATGGAGAAGATAGTTGCCTCCACCTCATGCATGCAAGGAGGAGGTGCCTCCATGCAGGATTCAATGTACATATTTTCTACACATGGTTGGTTCATGTGTCATCTTTAGGGACACTTCATTTTTGTATAAATATACCATAACTTGTTGTTACTTGATGAGTGTAAAATCCAAAGAATAAAAATCACTAAAGCTTTCTTGAAACCTTGTCATCTTTAGTTTAATATCCATCTTTCACAAAAGAGTTATTTTACGTTATCAGCACGATTCGCTCTACTATGATGTGGTCTTGGGAGGGTGTGTTGTAAAGCAATCCCACATTGGTGGGAGACAGGAGTGTGGTTTTCCTCTTAAGAGGTTAAGCACCCTTCCCTAGTGAGGCCTTTTAAAACCGTGAGGCCCAGGTGTGCCAAAGCGGATAGTGTCACTAGCAGCCCAGAAGGCTGGTTCGCACCATCCTAGTACACGTTATCAGCACAAAGGCTTTAGTAGTAGAAAAGATTTCAATCAACCCAAAGGGACTATCAAACTTTACAGGTAATTCGTAAATTTTCAAGTTCGATATGTCGTCTCTAACAAGTATTGATTTTACAGCCCTCGACTTATCGGGAAAAAACTATATTACTTGGAAGCTTGAAATCGAAGCCCATCTATAGGCCAAACAACTAGAGAAGACAATTTGCGAGGGAAATAATGAACCGCTTTACAGACGCTCAACGACCCTCATTGTAATCCGCCATCATTTATGTGAAGAACTCAAATCAGAATGTTTATATCAGAAAGACCCACTTGTATTATGAAAATGTTTAGAAAATCGATACGGTCATTTAAAAAAGGTTATTTTACCGAAGGCCTAAAATGACTGGATAAAAAAATAGTTTCTGAATATAATTCTGTCTTCGTCAAAATAACTACAAAATTGGGTCACTGTGGTTATCCAGTTTCTGAAGAACAAATGCTAGAAAAAACGTTTTCCACATTTCATATATCCAATATGAATCTGCAAGAGCAGTATAGAAATATGAATTTTTAATGTCATTCGGAGTTAATTTCATGTCTTCTTGTAGCAGAACAAAATAGGGAAGTAATTATGAAAGATCAAGAAACCCGTCCAACAGGATATACTAACTTTTCGGAAACTTATTCTACATCCGTCTTTACTGAAAGACGGGAACATAACCATAAGGGTTGTGGTCGTGGCAACTACCACAATAAAAATTTGGAGGAACATGGTCATGGTGACGATCAAAATAAAGATACCAGAAGTGGTGGTTACCGTTCTGGGGGGCGCGGTCGTGGCAACGACCGAGGCCGATGGCCAAATAACTCGGGTAACAGATATAAGCCGTATATTCGGCAAAATAAAGGGAAGAAGGTAGTAAATGAACCTTTTGAAATGAAGAATCAACTCTGCTTTAAATGTGGTATAACAGGGCAATTGCAAAAAACAGGTAGGACTGCTAAACATCTAATAGATCTTTATCAAGCATCCTTGAAGAAACATATGGCCAATGTGGAAACAAATCATATGGAAATCAATGATTCTTCATCTAACATAAGAATGGATGTATCTGATTATTTAACTGACGATGTTGAAATACATCTTACTAAAGTCAGGACCGAGTCAACAATAACAGATTATGGGATTAATCTGAATAGAGCCGCATCGTTGTTGCAGTACTCCATCGAAGAAAATGGTAGTGGATATAAAAATCTTACTAGTAATGAGTTCGATCAATTAGTCGATGATGAGTTTGACGAAATGATTAATCGAATTCGTAACTCTCCTTAGTAGTGTTTTTATAATATTTCCAATTGTTATAAATTTTGTAATGTTTTACTTTTTGACTATTATGTAGCAATATATAAAATTTACATGTTTTCTATCGATATCTTATGTTTATTTTTTTTATGTTCATTAAGGTATGAATTCTATAAGTACATTTTTGAGAGATGATGAAGATATTTGTCTGGCAGACAGTGGAACTACGAAATCCATCTTTCGAAGTAAAAAGTACTTCTTGACTCTGAAATTGTATAAGGCTAATGCGATTACTATCGCTCGTTCATCTAGTCTCATTGATGGCTCTGGCAGAGCAATTATAATATTACCAAGTGGTACGAAGTTAATCATTGACGATGCATTGTATTCGAACAGATCTTTAAAGAATCTGTTAAGCTTTAAAGACATACGTCGAAATGGTTATCACCTTGAGACTAGAGATGAAAATAATGAAGAATATTTGTATATTACTTCAATTGCTTTGGGCCAGAAGCATGATCTCGAGAGATTGGCAACTCTCTCTTCAGGATTGTATATTACAAGGATAAAAACGGTTGAATCTTATGTTGTCATAAACCAGAAGTTTTACGATCCAAGTGTGACGACACTTTGGCATGACCGTTTGGGACACCCGGGATCTACCATGATGAGTAGAATAATTCAAAATTCTCAGGGACACCCACTACAGAATCAAAAGATTCTAATAAGCAAGGATTTTCTTGTACACCTTGCTCATTGGGGAAATTAATTGTAAGACCGTCTTACACAAAAGTCCATATCGAATCTCCTAAATTTCTGGAAAGAATCCAAGGAGATATATGTGGTCCTATTCACCCACCATGTGGACCGTTTCGATATTTTTATGATATTGATAGATGCTTCTGCGAGATGGTCTGATGTTAATCTTCTGTCTACTCGTAATAATGCATTTGCAAGGTTACTTGCCCAAATTATTCGATTACGAGTTCATTTTTCCTATTTTTCGATTAAGTCCATACGCCTTGATGGAGCAGGTGAATTTACATCAAAGTCTTTTGATGCGTACTGTATATCAGTTGGTATTGATATTGAACATCATGTAGCTTATGTTCATACACAGAATGGTATAGCGGAATCATTCATAAAACATATACAACTGATTACACGTCCAATGTTGATGAAAACCAAGTTGCCGGTTTCTGCATTGGGATTTGCAGTATTACATGATGCTGCTTTGATCCGCTTGTGCCCTACAGCGAATGGCCAACAGTCTCCTTTGCAACTTGTTTTGGGTCATCAACTAAACATAGCGCATTTGCGTATTTTTTGGATGTGCGATGCACATGCCAATTACACCTCCTAAACGGATAAAATTCGGACCTCAATGGCGTCTAGGGATATATGTTGGTTTTGATTCACCATCTATTATCAGGTATCTAGAACCTACAACAGGTGACACTTTTCCACTGCAAGATTTGCAGATTGTCATTTTGACAAAACAGTTTTCCCGCCATTAGGGGGAGAAAATTCGTCTGCAGTGAATAGCAAACAAATTGAATTGTGTTGGAGTACACAAAGTTTATCTCATCTTGATCCGTATACAAATCAATCTGAGCTAGAAGTAGAAAGGATAATACATTTGCAAGGCATTGCAAATAAACTACCAGATGCATTTAATGATGCAGCAAGGGTAACAGAATCGTATATCCCAGCCGCTAATGCTCGTGCATGAATTAATATTCCTAAAGGACTAGGAGAAACTGCTATAGCGAATGAGTCATCTAAAATACGTCAGAAGCATGGACGACCAATTGGTTCTAAAGATACTATCCCTAGAAAGAGGAAGAACCAATCACAAAATAATAGTTCTCTAGAAGAGACTATTAATGATAAAACCACACTTTTTGAGCAAATACCACTTGAAGAGGGTGAAACCATTAATGAGGCAGAGATACCGAACAATGAAGAAATCTCTATAAATTATGAATGTTCAAAAGAAGTGTGGGACCGAAATGAAACAATTGTGGATGAGGTACTATTTTGCGGTGGCAACCTCAATTCTGAAAGAGAATGATGATTATGAGTCACGCTCTATTGAGGAATGTCGACAAAGACCCGATTGGTCAAAATGGAAAGATGCAATTCAGGCAGAATTAGATTCACTCAATAAGCGTAGTGTTTTTGGAGTAGTGGTTCTCACACCTAAGGATGTAAACCCAGTTGGGTTCAAATGGGTTTTTGTAAGAAAACACAATGAAAATAATGAGATCGTTCGCTATAAAGCACGACTTGTGGCACAAGGATTTCTACAAAAACCTGGTATAGATTATGAAGAAACATATTCTCCTGTTATGGATGCAATTACATTTAGATATTTAATCAGTCTGGCAGCTCAAGAAGAACTTGATATGCATCTACTAGATGTCGTTACTGCGTATCTATATGGAAACTTAGATACTGATATTTATATGAAAGTCCCTGAAGGATTCAAATTACCTGAGGGAAAACCACGTAACATGTATTCACTGAAACTTAATAGAGCTTTATATGGTTTAAAGCAATCAGGGCGAATGTGGTACAATCGCCTCAGTGAAAACTTGAGCAAAGAAGGATATGTAAATGATCATATTTGTCCACGTGTATTCATTAAGAAATCATATACTGGATTCGCTATCATTGCAATATACGTTGATGATATAAATCTAATTGGGACAGTTGAAGATATCACAAAAGCTGCTGAATATTTGAAGAAAGAATTTGAGATGAAAGATCTTGGAAAAACAAAATTCTTCATTGGCTTACAAATTGAGAGAAGTAAATGGCATTCTTGTCCATCAAAATTTATATACTGAAAAGGTTTTGAAAAGATTTCGCATGGACACTTCATATCCTCTTCATACTCCAATGGTTGTCAGATCTCTTGATACTATAAAAGATCCTTATCGTCCTAAAGAAGATAATGAAGCACTACTTGGTCATGAAGTACCATATTTAAGTGAAATCGGTGCTTTATTATATTTGGCTCAATGTACTAGACCTGACAATTTCTTTTGCTGTAAATTTATTAGCCAGATTCAGTTCGGCACCAACAAAGCGACATAGGATGGGAGTAAAGCATATACTTCGATATCTTCGAGGAACTACTAACATGGGGTTATTCTATTTGAAGAATTCTTCCGATGATTCACAAGTAACAGGATACACTGACGCATGATATATCTCTGATCCACATAAAGGAGTTTCACAAACAGGTTATGTTTTTACCAGTGGCGGTACAACTTTCTCTTGGCGATCAAGTAAGCAAAGTATGCCCGCTACATCTTCTAACCACTCAGAGATTATTGCTCTTCATGAAGCTACCAGAGAATGTGTATGGCTCAGGTCTATTATCAGTCATATTAGAATTTCATGTGATCTTCCTGAAACTATAAAATCACCTACCATTATTTATGAAGACAATGCGGCTTGCATTGCTCAAATCAGGGAAGGGTATATTAAAGGTGACAGAACGAAACACATTTCGCCTAAGTTATTTTTTGCTCACCATCTACAAAAGAATGGAGAAATTGCTATTCAGAAGATACAATCATGTGAGAATTATGCCGATTTGTTTACCAAGTCTTTGCCTACTACAACATTCAGAAAATTAGTACAAGGCATCGGAATGAGAAGCTTGAATAATCAAATGGTGTAGAACTACACCGGTTCACGGTATGATATTCACCAGGGGAGATTATTATCGTGTGAAGATTTCCATATCACTATGACTGGATATCTACACTCTGTACTCTTTTTCCTTCGCCCACTTTTTGTCCCAATGGGTTTTTCTAGCAAGGTTTTAACGAGACAGGTATTTTGCTTATATCCAGCACCACTCAAGATCGATATTTTTCAGACTATATCCCACGAGATTTTTCTGACAAGTTTTATTGGGAAAGCTATTTCAAGTAATGGTCACCCAAGGGGGAGTGTTATATTACATGTGGCTGCCCATTTTATCATTGGTAAGCATGGGATGCCCATAGACTAAGTGTCTTGGATATTGTTAAGAGGCATTATAGTTGCCTATAGATAATACTCAAACTTGAAGTAATGAGGTGCCTTCATGGAGAAGATAGTTGCCTCCACCTCATGCATGCAAGGAGGAGGTGCCTCCATGCAGGATTCAATGTACATATTTTCTACACATGGTTGGTTCATGTGTCATCTTTATGGCTACTTCATTTGGGTATAAATATACCATAACTTGTTGTTACTTTTTTTTTTTTTTTTGATGAAATAACTTGTTGTTACTTGATGGGTGTAAAATCCAGAGAATAAAAATTACTACAGCTTTCTTGAAACCTTGTCATCTTTAGTGTAATCTCCATCTTTCACAAAAGAGTTATTTTAAAAATATATTTTTTCAAAAACTGTATTTTCGCGAAAAATCAAACTTTTTTTTTTTTTTTTCTGAAAATGGTTTTTATTTCCCGAAAACCATTTCCAGAATTGTTTTTTCCTAAAACCCGATTTTTTACCCCGAAAACCGATTCTTCCCCAAATAATTTTTTATGAAACCTGATTTTTTTTCGAAAATAAATTTTTCCAAACTCGATTTTTTTCCCCGAAAATAGATTTTTCGCTGTTTTTTTCCAAACCCATTTTTTTTACCAAAAAATCATTTTTTTCCTTTCTTGAACCCGATTTTTGATAACTGAAATTTTCTAGAAAAAAAAAGGTTCAGAAATCTCAATTATAAAAAAAAAATGTTTTTTTTCAGGAAAAATGATTTTCGAGGAAAAAAATGGCTTTAGAAAAACTATTTTTGTAAAAAAAAAAAAAATTGGAAAAGGCGGTTTTCCAAAAAAAGTATATAATGAAAACGAAGGGTTCACGGATAATTGAAAAAAAAAATGTCTTGAAAAAACAACTTTCAAGAACGGGATTTTTTTCAATATTTTTTTAAAGAAGCGATTAAATCTTATGATTCTTATTAGTTGCCAACCAAAAAAATTACTTGAACTCATGAATCCGTGGAATCATGAATCCGAAGGACTCATGCATCCGCGGATTCATGATTCCGTCATCCAAACACACCATTACTTTGTTCCGCACCTTAACCCAACTACAGGCCGGCTTCGTCTTTACATTATTTGATTTCATTAGCTTCCTGACATTTAGGAAATCTCCCCATCTCCTATTAATCGCACAAACATTTGATAACAGATATGCTGCATCATCAGATGGATCCAATTCAAGAAGATGTTCAGCCGCTATTTTCCCAAGTTCCAAATTATTGTGGTTTCTGCAGGCAGATAACAAACTTCGCCAAACAAGTTTGTTCGGTTCATCAAGCCTTCCTCAACGCAATTATGCATACACAATGTTCTATTCCTGGTGTGATACAAAAGTCAGAACTCATGGAAGAAAAACATCTTAGACCTTAATGGGCATAGCCTCCATGGTTACAAGCAGAAAGAAGTGAAACGAAGGTGACATTGTCTGGTCTAATTCCCGTGAAGCATTTTACGAAAAGTTTCTATGGCTTCCTCGAAATATCCGTGCCTCGAAAAAGCTGATATAAATATGTTCCAAGATAACGGAGACCTGTTGCTTAGATCAGGAAGTACTTTTAGTACTTCAACCATCCCTCCACATTTCCCATACATATCCGTTGCTGCATTCATAACATGAAGATCTGAATTAAAACCAAGTTTAACAATCAGATTATGAATTTGTTGACCTTCTTCTAGAATGCCCAAGTTGGAACTAGCAGGGAGGCCTCCAGAGAAGCTGAAATGATCAAACTTCAGTCCTCTACGATGCATTTCAAGGAAAAGTTTTAGTGCATCTTTGCTACTGCCATGATGAGCATTTGCGGAGATCATTGCATTCCAAGAGAGCACTTCTGTTAGCGAATTCATTAAAGATGAAATTACTGGAAGTCAGATCACCACATTTTGCATACATAGTGAGATTGTGAGAACAGAATCCTTCACATGATTCATTCTCAACAACGAGTTAATAGATCATTCGGAGCTAAGCACGAACCAATAATATTTACCAATGTTCTGTAGTTTGCAGACAAGTCATTCTGTTTCATCGATTAGAAAACTTTCATGGCTTCCCATGGTGCTTCATTCTCAACAAATCGACCAATAAGTGCATTCTAAGTAATCCCATCTTGTTCTTCGTCTGAAAAACCTTTTCTGCTGCACCCATTACTTCACACTTTCCTTACAGGATTATTAGCGAATTTCCAATTAGCTAATTTTCATAGAGTCCCGCTCGGATTATAAGAGCCTGCATGGTTTTGCCCTTAAACAAAGCTTCAGGGCTTGAACATGCAGCCAAAGCACTAGCAAATATTACATGGTTCCTTAGTCTGCTCTCTCTGAGAAGCCCTCCCAAGAATTCTAGTGCCCCAATAGCCTGTCCGTTTTAAACATAGGAAGCCAACATGGAGTTCCATGAAATCAAATCCTTTTCAGGCATCTCAAGAAACAATAACTCGGAATCTTGAAGTTTTCCTCATTCAGAATATTCAACAGTACTACAAGCTGAAACCAAACTAGATAGTGTGGTACAATTTGGTTTTATGTTAGTTCGTCGCATGCCACGAAAAAGTTGAAGTGATACATCACAAAGCCCATTATTAGAATATGCAGATATAATCGAATTCCACGTGATTGATCGCCCATCCGACAAAAAAAATACAATTTGCAGTTTCTACATACCAAACATGGAAATAAGAGAATTTGCTACCGAAACATTTGATTCAAATCAAGAAACCACAACATGTGCACGTACTTCATGACCTAATGGTTTATTTTCGAGCAACCTGAATGAACTAATAATAGTTGCAAAAGAATTTTGATTGCAGTTAACTCCTTCATCCCTCATTCTTCGATAAGTACTCGTGGCTTCCACTGGCTTGCCATTATTCGAAAAACCCACCATTAAGGAAGTCCAAGAAACAACATTCCTTCATTCATTTCCTCGGAAATTCTATGAGCATTTGACGTAAATCCATAAGTTCCATAAAAATGAAGAAGTGCTGTACTAACAAAAACATCAGATAACAACCCAATCTTAACAACAAGACCAGGAACTTGAATTCCTTCATACCCTACTTGAGCATTCCCTAACCCACCCGCCAAAATAACGACCTGGACCCATTGCATCATATTTCTAACTATTTTCACTGTTATGATATGTAACAAAAAAAAAACTTGAACAAGAGACAACGTGATTAACGTACCATTCAGCATCATACAAATATATACGTCATATAGATCTGAACAAGAAATATTGATTTCTTTTCATTCGCAGGGTGGAGCAGAAAAGAAAGATCTTCGAAGCAAAGGTCTCTGTTTGGTTCCGATCTCGTCGGCTAAGAACATAGCCAAAGCAGATGAATCTAAGGATGGAACCAACCATAACAAGGCTTATGTTTCCCTTCACTCCTTAGAGAGGAGAGTTCAAGAGAGTGTTTTCTTAACTCCTTTGAATAAGTACTTAAACTAATTCGTATGCCATTGAAAAGTTAAAAACTTAGTATGTACATAATATTTTATCATCTATTGTTCTTCTATGCTCATATTTTATGGTACTAGATTTCCTTCACTAAAAGAGGAGTTTGATTACTGACTCTAACAGTTTTAGAATTAGAATGTCAGTAGGTTAGTTCCTCAAAAGGCTGCCTTTTTATACCCTAAAAAGTGATCCCTGGGGAGTAACTAATGTGATATGATGCAATTGAGGGTAAAAAGAAGCCACAATGAAGCAAGCTTTTCGTGGTTATGAGTTAGGTTTAAAGGTTCCTCGGTTTTCCTTCGTATGACTGTATGAGTTCTTGATGTAATGTACATAAGGTTGTCAGGAAAGGATAGTGGGGTGAGCCACGGGTCGGCCTGTGGTGGAGACTCACCACTACCTTTACAACTTAGATTAGAAGCGTGAACCATTCAAAAGCTGCTATCTGCAACTCATAGTGCGTGCAAAACATGGTAATTCGCTTCTAGCTGAAGAACTAATCTGCCTTTGTTTATCAAAACTAGAAGCCCTCAAATTCATCTAATAGGCCAAACAAATGGATCATTAATGTGGAATTTCGTCGATAGCCCTAAGAAAAAGAGATGGTTTAGTGTTCATGGCAATGGATCTTTCGTGAACTTAGGTATTGAAATGTTGTTGAGAAATAGTTCATAGTTCGAGAAAGAATAAGCTAATTTCAGAATTAGTCCTTCTACCTACATAGTAAAGAATCCTAATAGAAGCAATCAGTGAAGTTTCATGATTGTAAAATACAAATGCCTTTCATTTCTACATCTGAGTTGGAGTTATCATCAATACAATTAGATGGTATTTCTATTGATCAGCAATTGTGCATAACATTTCAAACTTACTAAGAGATTCATTTGATCAATCACCAAATCTCAAACCAACTATATCTTCCAAATCACAATATAAAAGAAAAACTGCAACCAGATGTTGAAGTGATTATCGTGGTTTAATCACATTTGTACACTAAAACGATAAATTTTCGAAAAGGGAAGAACATCTGTATTTGATTTGATAAATGTATCGAGAAAAAATAAATTTAGGGTTGTCTTTAAGTGACTCTATTGATCTTCATTTTGATTTAAGTCTCCAAATTTCTGCTTGAAAGTTTCTTGTCTCTGTAACCACATCATGTGTCCCTGTAGAGAGAATGAATTCGTATTTGATTGAAATGTAGAAAGAGGGAAAAAGAAGCTTAGGGTTTATCGATGGGAGTTACCTGGAGACCAGCAGCCCAAGCAATGAGGAAAGATGCGAACCAAAATTTCTTGTCTTTCAACAATTGTTTAACTTCCATGCTCTTCTCCTGAAATTACCTGCAACTTGAAAATGCCCTAAATTAAAGAAGTAGAACGAAGACAAGCACTAGTTTTCTCTCTGTGCTATGCAAGGCCAAAAAAAAAAAACTGTTTGTGATGATGTGAGTCAACACTCAATTCACTAGGTTAATAAGTTTTTTTTTTTTTTTTTTTTTTTTTTTGTTTTGAGAAATCCACTACAATCTGTTACAAAGCATCGATACAGCATCAAAATTAACTTATAAAAGAGGTCAAAAGTCCGACAATATAAAAGAAACCTAAAACCTGACAAATACAATATTTATCTTATGGCCGCGGTTTTTGGGCATAAAGAATAATCTCAGGGGAATAAATTCTAAAGGGAATCCGTATTTTTTTGTACATTTTTGGAGGAATATTATTTTTAACCTAAAAATTAACTTGATCAAATATTGCCTCCTAATCTTCATCTTCTCTATCACCATCACCACCACAACTTCCTAACACCACCACAACTTCCCAACACCACCATTTTGA
>BEHA01050358.1:79589-104551 GCA_002897215.1 Eschscholzia californica subsp. californica | reverse complement strand
CAAATGTATGTGGGTCTTGTTCAATAAATTACACATAATTTCTTTTACATTACACATAATTTTTTTTACATTACACATCCTTTACATTCTGTTACAAAAAAAAAGTACAAAATCTTCTTTGGTTCAAAAAGGGTGCCCATCCATGTAATCTCCATTAGTTTCGTTGACTCACTTTGATTTGATGATTCTCTTTGAAATTTCATCTGGTATATCAAATCTACACACATAAATACACATACATTAAAGAAAAAAAATCATATATTGTATTATAAACTATATGTACAGTTTCGTAATTATATATAATGTTTGTCAAATTTTGACAACATTTGAAGGTTTTGAGTAGTTTGGTAAACTTATCAAGGCTACTGTTTTGGGTGAAAAGTACACGTAATGGTAAATAAATAATACACAATTTATGTGCACTTATACGTAAATTATATACATAATGGTAAGAACATGAAGATATACGTAAATTATATATACTTTATTGCAAAGTTCACGAGATTTGATAAGTATTTCTACTAATGAAATGAGTACTGTTTTGGTGTTAAAGCACGGGTAATGTTCTATAAATTACCCATAATTTACTATAAATTGTGGTAATTTACGATAAAGTACATGTACTGTAAATTATGTTATGAGTAACCGTACGAAAGAAAAAATGTTTCATAAATCCGTACGGATTGAAAACCAGATCTGAAGAAAAAAAATGAGAATATCATTAAGCTTAAACTACAAATCTAAAGATATCTGCTATGATGATTGATTGCAATAATGTCAAACTCGAGTTGAAGGATTAAACATCAAGATCAAAAACATAAATGAAATTTTAAGAGAGAGAAAGAAAATAAACATCAAACATTCGATTGATGATTGATACTCTGGTCTCACGAAATATCAGAAACAACAGAAGATTAAACATAGATCTAAAGAAATATGATATCATCACTGGATGCAAACATAACATACTAACTTTAAAGGAATCATTGAATAAGGAATAAACATAAAGATTTTAAACAGTTATGAAAATTTTAGGGTTTTAGTTATGAATCATTGAATAAGGAATAAACATAAAGATCTTAAACAGTTATGAAAATTTTAGAGAGAGAAAATAAACATCATACATTCGAAGTTAATGAATTAGTAAACAAATCTTATAGAGCGAAATAATTAGGGTTTTAGTTATAAGAAGAAATATTAGATATTAACAATGGTGTTTATAAAGATTTCGAAAGTATTAAACCTGATAAATGATGAATTTGGACAACAATATAATGTAGAAGAAGAAGATTTTTTGAGTTTAATGGAGGTTTGTCAACTAAATCGGTTTTAGAGTGATCAAATAAAGAGTTTCCGTTACTGAAAATAATGAAGATATTCTTACTTTGAATAGAAACATGATTGGAGAGAAATATGGGAGATAATAATGAAGATATCCTTACTTTGAATAGAAACATGATTAGAGAGAAATATGGGAGAGAAATATGAGAGATAAATATGGAAAAAGATATGCATAGATTTCGAAGATAAATCAGTTATAAAATATGGAAAGGTTAGATTAGGGATTATGAAATAAAATTTATTCTAGAGATTTGTATTTTCTCTCTAGATGAGACCAAATGGACTAGATATCCATTTATATTATTTTTTTGGTTTTAAAACCCTTTATAGGATTAGAGAGGATTATATCCTATTAGGACCCGTTTTTTGGACTATAAGCACAAAAATTCTTGAATTAAATGGGCACATCCATTCATTAGGATGAATCTATTCAAGTGACACCTATTTGGAAGGCTATAAATAATCATCACCCTCCCCATTTGAATAATACAGAACATCCAACAAAATTCTCTCTCTCTTGCTCTCAAATTTTCTATTTTATTATCACTAGATGAAAGTTGTGTTGGCTTATCTATCAAGTCATTTGGCAATTTCTTGAGTCGATTTCTTCGGCATTATCAATTTATTAATACAGAGTGTTATTGGTCTTGGTCCAAGCGTACATACTTTGAACCAAGCAGTTTGAAGGGCTTCATCGTATCCTGAAGGCATAATTCTTGACCCGTTGTGAACTCGTAGTTTCATACAAGAAGGGGGGCGAATTAACGTCTAAACTAATCGAGATTCTCGAGCTTTGAAGTCTAGTGATCAACGTGATTTTATTCATCGATTATTTTCCATCTTCTGTTTCAACTTAACCGCTATTTTTTTTTCTAACAATTTTTAGACAGTAAATCTGTAGTTGAAATGGAAGTCAATTCAATTAACATCTCACCTGAACCCACTAAATAAAAAATAAGCGAAACGCCTGTAAGTATCTCAGTTAAATTTGATGCATGATTTTATGTGATAAAATGGAGTAGTTTGATATCTATGCGATGTTTCAAGTGAGTCATCCCTTTTAACATATGTGAATTTTTATTATACAAGGATTACATGCATGAGTTTGAACTATGTAATTAAATACATACATATCACATATTATATATAGCATGTTTTTAACATATTGAGACGGTTCAGATGTTGACCATTGTTAGTCATTACTAAGGTTAATAAACTGATGTCTAACATCATCAACTTTATTTTGACCGGATGCTCTATTATATGTTAGCATGACAAGACTAACGTGTTCACTTTTACATGAAAAGATGAATAGTGAAAAGTTATTAATTATTTCGGTTTGTCTTGTGGTTTAACTTAAAAAATAATTATTTTGTTAGACTAGTAAGGGATGTAAGTGAGACAATCTACACTCCACACTAATTGCTTTAGGTGTTGCCTATTTGAGATATTTTATTGATCATGATATGTTAAAATATCTTTTAGCCATAATACATAGTATATGTTGGTTGTGATTTTGTGGTTACCATGAAACCCTTAACATTAGTGTTGGTGCATTTTATTTGTTCGTGAGAACTATTTGGTTTTTGAATCCAAGTGGTTACCCACTTGAGAGGTATGTACGAGCCTTACAGAAAAGTGATTTTGATCACATTGTTCTTTGTGTTAGCCTGTTAGGTGAAGTGCACTTGAGGCATTTACTAGAAAGTGAAATATAATCTTTTGGTACACGAGGTACATCTTATGTGTGAGTTATACTTTCTCAATTTCGAGAGGCATAAGTATTTTACTTCATGTAATGAGTACATCAATTTGGTATCTATGAACATGTGAAACCTTCTAATTAAGATTATAGAAGAGATATGCATTTGAGAAATTCAATTTTACGGAATAACGAAACATTATTTTGTAGCATTAGATATTTAACAAGTGGTTAATAATGCTCGTCAAACTATAATTTATTTTTGTGGAAGAAAAGAATAGTAACTCCTAACTTTGACATGATGAAAAAGTTAATGGTGATCTTAGAATTAAAATTCTAAGAAATGAATAATTATATTTTTGAGTGAAGAATATAATGAATGGAGATGGTATTGAATAAGAGTACAATTTTAGTTCCCGTAGACTATTTATTTTCAAGTGACATGATATTTTTTCGGTTCAAAAAAATATCCCATTGTATTAAGAGAACACAATTACACAAGTTGGTGGATTCATTTTGGGGTCCATACATAAATCCTCATGTTGTGAGATGTTGTTGTCTTGGGCATCCAAGAAACAAGTGGTGATTTAATTTCACTAAAATTGACTTTTTTAATTTCTCTAGTCATGTGTACTAGAAAGAAGCCCAGTGATAAATTATTTTGAGTAAGCTACATGAGACAAATAATAGACAGTTGAGAAACTATTACTCATAAAATGTTTTGGCCAAAACCGGTGTCGTCAGTTGTCTTTCATGTAAAGTTCCGGTTGATTGTATTAAGTCCATTTTGTTTCTAGAGAAATATTTTCTAATGTTGTTATCTAGAAAAATATTCTCTAATGATTTCAGAGTTATCTAGAGAACTTATCTCTAAAGAAAAAAGAAATGGACTCAGGTCTGTGAATGAAGGTTGATCGCCTTTAACAGAAACCCAACTTATGTCTTGAAATAGATAGACAAAGTTCAACGGGTACTACCAAGTTAAAGCTTTCGCGAGCATTTTATATCCCATTTATGAGCTAGTATTGGTTTTCTGCAAGACAAAGGATGGATGATAAATCCTTAATAAGTCCTAATTTTAAGGTGTGCCTCGCGGAAACACCTCAAGTGGACTTACCTAAGATAGTATGGAGATCAAACCGTCTCCTAAGAAAATAAGACCGTTTTCTGAAGAAGACTCATGAAAGGGATATTGCACATGGTCATCAACGTGCAGAGTATGAACACTCTGTCCCCTGAAACGAGTATGTGCGATGACTCCAGTTTTATCATCTAAGTATTCTTGGTTCACGATACGTTCTCAATAGCATTCTGATAAAGCATTGAGATGTTTGCACTAAGTGAAGGCTCAAATCCATAAGATACCTATCATGTAAGTACAAGTTTCTACGATAATAACAAAGTTGTTTGTTTTGTTTTTATTTTGTCTTTTATGTCTTGTTTTTGTTGCGCTGTTAAATTTTGAAAATGGTGGGGGAATGTTGGGAGATTTTCAAACTTCTTAATGTGAGCGGGTATATCCCTTCACCATCAGTAGCATGCGTTTGAATTAAATGAGCACATCCATTCATTAGGATGAATCTATTCAAGTTACACCTATTTGGAAGGCTATAAATAATCATACCCTCTCCATTTGAATAACACAGAACATCCGACGAAATTCCCTCTCTCTTGCTCTCAAATTTTTTATTTTATTATCAATAGATGAAGGTTGTGTTGGGTTATCTATCAAGTCATTTGACAATTTTTTGAGTCGATTTCTTTGGCATTATTAGTTTATTAATACAGAGTGTTATTGGTCTTGGTCAAAGCGTACATACTTTGAACCAAGCAGTTGTTGAAGGGCTTCATCGTATTCTGAAGGCATAATTCCTAACCCGTTGTGTACTCGTGGTTTCATACTAGAAGGGGGCGAATTACTGTCTAAAAGAATCGAGATTCTCGAGCTTTGAAGTCTAGTGATCAACGTGATTTTATTCATCGATTATTTTCCATCTTCCGTTTTAACTTAACCGCCATTTTTTTCCAACAGAATCACCACTAGATTTATAAAGCTTTTGAACTCGTGAAATCTGAGGAAACCCAGTAAATTGATATGACATATAACAACCATATAATTGAATCCGTCCAGCTATTGTTTTCCCACATAATCTATCTAACATTTCAGGAATTTTACTCACACAGTTATAACAATCTACATTACTTAAATCTCCTCTGCATTGATATAAACTAGTGAAAGAAGTTCGTCCTCCACTACTACCTGTACTTGTTTGATAAAATTTTGATTTGATGATTGAGAAATCAATGAATAAAATAGAGCTGGTAGAACTCCATTTTGATCTGAAAATGTTTGGAGTGCACAACCTTTGTAGATTAAAGTAGTGGAATCTGGTTCAGAGTTGAAGAAGGAAAGAACCCAAATCCTGTTAAAATAAGTAGAGTTATTACAGAGAGAAAATGAAAGGTTTTTTGTAGAGGAAAGCGAGAGGGAGAGAGAAGATGAAGATTAGGGGTGATGTTTGATCAAGTCAAGTTTTGGATTAAAAGAAGAATATGCTCACTAGATGAATTTTTGTTCACTAATTCTTTATGCTCCGGAGACATTTTTCTATTCCCCAAAGTCGCGGCCTTACCTTATATATTGCTTTTAAGTATATGGTCAAACTAATATAGAAAATAAGTAAAAAAGCAAAACACATTTCAGAATTATTATTCAGGTAAAAAAGTATACAAATACTAAAATATCTTTTTTTGTCATTTTGTGTAACTAAATTATTTTATTTTTCTTCAAATTTTAAATCTATATAACTTTTGTTTAGATGTCGGATTTCTATAATTATATACTTAGAAACGATTTTTCATTATTAGCTTTCTAACAAGATCCACTTTCAATATTTTTTTTAAAAAAAACCCCAGACAAAACGGCGTTTTTTCCCTTACGTTTTTCTGCAAAAAATGTGTTTGTAACAATCTGGTTTCCAAACAAGTTCTGCAAACATGTGTTTGCAACAATCTATAATTTGCAAACAAGTTCTGCCCGCACCACATCCAAACAAGTTCTTTACATGGTCCCTCCATCCATACCTTTTAATTCTACAAAAACGAAAACATCCGCCCGCACCATTCACTGGTAATTCAATCAACTTACTACATAATATAATTACCATAAAGAATTAAGAACACAACTATGATGGTAGTGACAAATAAAACAATGTATAGGCATTAAATGGACAAAGAATAAGTTAATACAAAAGACAAATATGTAATCATAGTTACCAAAAGAAACCACTCCAAGTTACCTCTTCCAGCTAAAATGTGGGGTTGAAATAGAATATATGGTCATTTTGTCAAAGCTAGTTCCACAACTTAAAGTTTAACAGCAGGCATTGGAGAAACTGAAAGTTAGCACTACTTCTCTGTGTTACCTTCATGCTTTGTTATCTGTTAGAATGCTCAAGTTACCATCTGTCATGGATGCCTCCTGGTAGGAGACTTGCCCGCGAGTGGCACTTTCATTTGTTTGTCAGTGTCTAATGGATTTTTGTTCCGCCCTTCTTATTTCATCTTACTTTGTTACTTTTTGCAGTATCGAACACGAAAACGAGCTCAATTTCTCATACCGAGATTTAATTTCCAATAAACGATAACAAGGACATTTCTTAGCTGCCACTAACACACCTGACTGAAAAAGAAAAGTTTCCATCGTTGCGACGACATCAAGAGGATTTTACAAATGTCCCTCCATCCAATCCTTCTTATCCTTCACAAATGAAAGCATAACATTCAACTAAATTAAAAATAAAAAACAAAGTAAAAACTAGGGCTCTTCTAAATAGTTGTTGTAGTTTCAGTTTTGAATTCCAATGGGAGACCAATTTGAGCAGTTCTAACCATACTAGACCTACTTATAAACCACAAATATATTTCACAACACGAAATGAAATAATAGATTTCTTTCCTAGAATTAGATAAACAATATGATAATAGAAACAAAATTATGAGCACTATTTGTTTTTGTGGTTTGATTTGATTGTTAAAATGCTCAAATACCGTTTTTCTTTGGAGACAAAAAAGTTCATTTCCTTTGTATAAATAAAAACAAACCTAATAGAAAGGATACGAGGAAAAAGAACATGGTAGCAAAAAATAAATTTGTACTCAAAATTTCTAACAACATGGTGGTATGCTAGTGTACTTGCTGGACAATCCTCCAGTGGATCTAAAACCATCACCTTGTACCTATTTGTGAAGCAGACTGGCCCAACATCTGCCCCAATTGGCCTCCCCCTAGACGTCAATGATCGGCGGGGAGATTGTAGTGCCCCTACCTACTTCGTGGGGTGCCTATAGCATCAGCTCCTTTAACCCCACTTCATAGAAACCCTACTGCCCCTACCTCCTTCGTGGGGTGCCTATTTTCCAGCCACTTTTGCTAGAGATAGAGTGAGAAAGTGGGAAGGAGTTCTAGAGAGAGAGCTAGGCTAAGAAGGAGGCATCAAACTTGGTGTTTTTTTTTGTTTTTAGTGTGGGAGTTCCCTTCATTGGTTGCTTTGCTTTGAGGTAGATTTCTATCTCTCTAGGGTTTGAATGATCATTTTTATAGAAAAAACCTAGACAAACTAGTTGACATTACAAACCTTAGATTTTAGTATTACTTGCGCATATATTAGGATTCTTGAAACATATATATATATATATATATATATATATATATATATATATTAGAAGTAGTAGATTTTTCATTTCTACAAACTCATTTTTAGGTCACTTTGAATCCCATCCATGTGTTAGATTTTGAAGGATATTTGCCTCAATGACATACTTGATGAACCATAAAATCTCTATTAACATTCTCATTCTACATTCATGTACTACAATGATAATTAGGGCTAAACCCCTTTATTTGCCATGATGTTAGCATATAACTCTTAAAATTAGATGCCTATTACTATTAGACAATATCCTTTGTGTAGATACATGAACATGTGTTAGAACTCAACATGATATGAGAATTGTAGGCTATTATCATACATCGATTCATTACTTGCAAACGTTATATATATATATATATATATATATATATATATATATATATATGAAACTCTTATGTCGTAAATATTGGCGAATATGATTTTGTTTTATGTATGTTGTGGTCTGATGCTATTATATGTGTGTGATGTGATTGAGTTGGTGGAGGGTTGTGGGAGTTTTGTGGTTGGTTCGACCCTCTCTACCGGATGTGATCTAGGTATGGAGCGTATGGGGTCGACGCTAACACAAGGGTAGCCTTGTGGACCACACTCAACGTGGACACAAACTTGTCATATTGCTTTTGGTTGTTTGTATGTGATGGGGTTGGTGGAGGATTGTGGGAGTTTTGTGGTTGGTTCACCCACTCTACCAGATGTGATCTAGGTATGGAGCGTATGGGGTCGGAACTAACACAAGGGTAGCCTTGTGGACCACACTCTTATGCAACGTGGATACCAACTTGTCATATCGCTTTTGGTTGTTTGTATGTGATGGGGTTGGTGGAGGATTATGAGAGTTTTTTGGTTGGTTCGACCCTCTCTACCGAATGTGATCTAGGTATGGAGTATATGGGGTCGGCGCTAACACAAAGGTAGCCTTGTGGACCACACTCTTATACAACGTGGACACCAACTTGTCATATCGCTTTTGGTGGTTTGTTACAAATGTGATTACTTTATTTTAACTGTCACAACTTGAATACTTATCATGGACACCTTATATGTTATGGGATTGTCTATTTGTTTTGGTAGCTCTTGAAACAGTCTATAAGGGCTTTAGAGGTTTCGAAATCTACTTGTTAGGGTCTGATCCAACCTATTATTTTTCAGGACAAGGATATCGGAAATTGCCACCTAGTTGAGGCGTAGTTAGCCTTGGAGGAGTTTCTTACCATTCTTTTTTCTTTCTTTAGGTTGTTATTTTGGAGTTGCATCTCCTAAATACTTGTTTTTGCTTTTATTTGATCTTGTTCGACATATGTGTCGATGATTTAGAGACATCATGCGAGTTTTGAGAAGCTTGGTAAACTTTCATTAGTTGTTTTTGTTGGGAAAAACGGGCACTTAGGCGCAGCGGAAACAAGAGTTTTTCCCCTTTGTGTTAGTTACGAGGATAATATAGAAGAATATGTGGGAGCAATAAACAAAGAACTGAAAGTAAATAAGACAACGATTTTTAACGTGGAAAACCTCCTCAACGTGAGAAGTAAAAACCACGGGACTCGTAGTCCAACCAAATCAACTATGATAGCAAAGTAGTTACAGACTACGTCCAACCGAGACTCAGACCCTTCCTCAAAAGAATCAATCTCAAACACGAAGAAACACGGAGAAACCCTCACAAGAAAGAACAAAACAGTCCAGAAATCTGCAGCCCAAAACGACCCTAAATTCACTAGGATTCCGGCGACCAATCAACGATCCCTCCGTACAAATACTAGATGAATATGTCAAGAACAGTTCTGCCAAATTTCAGTTCAATCGGAGAAGAACTCACCGTCGGATTTTCCGAACAACGAAGACTGCGCGTGCTGAAAAAGTTCTGCCCCGCTCTTCTCGGCAACCTCCTTCTCTCCCTTCTTCTCTTGTGCGTTTCTAATTGTGTTCTCCCCTTTGGTGCTTCACACACACATCTAAATTAGGTTAAGGTAGTATTTATAGACTCCCCCTTAATCCTAATTCCACCGTCATAAGTAACCGACCCAAAGAAACTCGACTCGGGTCCGGGTTTGGTTTCCTAATCCAAACCCAACTAGGTTTCCCCACTAGGAGGAAAACCCAACAGTTTTATTGTTACTTTTGAGCTTCATTTTCGATGTTATTTGTCTCTTTGATGAGTATATCGTATATGTTCACTGTTCTGCGTGAAAATGCTTTAAGTTTAGGTTTTCATGGCGACCGACGTGGAAATCTAGATTTGGAGCGTTACAAAGTGGTAGCAGAGCTTTAGATTCATAAATCCTAGGGGATGTGTCTAGGGCTTAAGATAATTAGAAGAAGTAGTGGAACTTTAGTCCTTCTTGGGTTTTTGTGTGATGGTGGATTTTGTTTTCTTTTTCTTGTTCTTTTCTTCGTTAGATTCTGTTGGGAATTACATGTATCTAGTACATAACCTAAACATGTTACTAGTATTGGTAGCGGAATCTCAATCATCATACGATTAATACTAGGTTGCCCAGGATCTATACATGAACATATCAATGAACTAGAATGAAGAAGAATAGCTGGATTCGCTTTTCCACGAACTAAATTCCGACCAGTATTTGGAAGATAAAGAGCGTCAAGTGGAGCTCCTCATCTTGAGACATTGAATTGTACATCTCGAACACCTTTCTTTTGAGTCAGCTAGGATCTTCTTGTAGGTAGAGATGAAGAACTACTTCTTCTAGACTTGATAGAAAGAATGAGAACTTTTCTCTAAAATCTTCTTCTCTCTAATATGTGAAAGAGAGATGATTTTCTTCTGAGAAAATTCCACACCTTTTCTGAACTCATAATGAGGCTTTATATAGGCATTACCTTAGTAGAGTCCAACTCAAATAAGGAATCCTAAAAAGTCTCTTCAGAAAAGATAAGCACAAGTTAGTGTTTAAACTAACCGGGACTCCCTTTATGGGGAAAACCCTAATTAGGGTTCCCCAATGATATGGCCGGCCAGAGCAGCCCTTAATGGGCTTGCTCTGTTCGGCCCAACCCTCTATCTTGGCCGGCCAGGGATCTCCCCTTAAGGGAATCCCTGTTTGCCCCTTAAAAGTGGGGTTTTACCTTTTTCGGACTCCGCTTTCGAGCCCGATTCTTTCTATCTTTTAGACTGAATCATATCCATCTATTTACAAGTTCCCATCAGTCTATTCTCACTGTTCAAGTTACTAATTCTTACGTGTAACCCGTTGTAGGATCCGGTCTATGTTAGTCGCGGATAACCGAAGTGATCCGACAATCTTAAGCGGCTTTTAGCTAAGCAGTACGACTCTTAATTGAACCGGATTGACTGATCTTCCAATAAAGTCATCATTATCCTATGAGCCAAATCATACGCATTGCAATCTTGGTCGAAGGACATTCCTTCAGAAGGATATACCTTTAGAGTCCAAGGACATATATCTTTCAGTCTCTTAATTATACTTAGATCAAGTGCAGTGTTCGATTCCCATGTCTTTCATATCTCATCTGATACGTCATACTTTATCAGACTTTCTTGATTGGGAGGACAAACTGTCAAATCAAATGATCAACCTTTAATCCATTTGAGCACGGCCATGCATTTCCAGTTGTCACTCCTCAAGTGGCCTAGAGATACTTTATCCTAACTCTCGTTAGGAAGACATATTCCATTATTGTACTCCCACTCAATTTCATGTCTATCCTGTCTTACCCGGCCTCCGTTTTTATAACCTCCTGTTACGGCGCGACGTTTGACGGGACCAAGGGTTGACATTCCTTACATAAAACAAGCGAGTACTCATGTGTTTGAGGAATCTCTTTGATTTTGCTAAATGAGAGTTATGATGTTCATATCTTCAACTTCTTGAAGTACTCTCACTTGGTGGGTTTCAGTGTATCCTATACACCCATGAAGTTGACTTGAATTCTCCAATTCCTATAGCGCAAGAAACATCGCTATCTTGTCAATCACTCTTGCTAGTCTTCTTAAGTCATCGTTGTCCAATCGATGTCCTGGACTAGGGTTATTTAATAACGGAATGCTTCCATGTTCACTTAGTAGAGTTTCTTTTATTAGATCACGTATCTAATAAACCTGCCTGAAACTTTCCATTATTTTTGGACTATCGTCTAAGTTCTAAACCAAAATTTAGATGACGAAATTAATTTAATTTATTTTGGATAACAAGAGTTTGTAAAAGTGAGTTCCCCACGTAAACTTCTTACCTGCCCAATTTTACAAGTCTTTTAGGGCAGTGTTTCATGACCCTAAATCCTTAGATTCGTACATCTTCCATGTTCGATCTGAGGTGACAGTTTAGTTTGGTGGATTTAATCCACATTTTCGTTTTCACTTTGCTTTTCATTATCATGCTGAAGAACGTCTTCGTCAGCTTTTACGATAATGTCAGTTTTCTTAAACCGAAACTAACACTTCCTAAGTCCTAATTGTTCTTTCTTTACTAGTAGAGTTTGCAACGACTCCCACTGTGAAAAACTTCTTTTCCACATGATTGTCCTTCCTAAAAGATTCCTATCTTTATTTTCGGAAGGTTGCTTTTATGACTTTCTTCAACTTTTACTTTCAGAGATACTTTCTTAGATACTCCAAGTATTATAGGAACTTCCCTGTTGTCTTATGGCTGACGTCATCAAATACTTATGTATTTCTAGATGTGCGGGTAAACATTGATCATCTTTATAATCGATCTTATGTCTCGTGACATTAGTATTCCCTCATGTGTGCTTTTGCTCATTAGAATTCCAAGTTCTGATTTCTTGCTTAGCAGTGATCCATGAGAGATGGGTAGAATCTCACTTCTAAGAGTATTTCTAGTTGGACTTCCTCAAAGCTTCTTTTGAATGAGTCTTATCATCTGTTAATCTATAACCTATAGATTTCGATGCCTAATTTATTTATTTACCCTCATCTGGTGTCCTATTGAGTCAGTTCCTTAATTATTTCTCAATTCTAGTATGTCTCACATATAGGACATGAAACTAACTAGTTTCACTCCCACTTACCCTCTTGTCAAACAAGAATCTAACCACTCTTTTCAGATAATCAACCCTTGAATTTCTTTTATGAATGTTTAGATACCAACTCTTACTTTCGATCCTATTGACTCTTAGTCAATTTTCGGAGTCTGGTTGTGCTATAGTTTATGTGAGTCTTCAAAAGACTCAATGGAGTTTTCTGAACGATGTCGTAGAACCTTCTTAACTTATCTTAAGAAGTTAGGTTAGTTTCTAGTGCTCCCATTATGTTCTTTTGTTGCTCGGTTCGAATCAGATTCGAATATTTTCTCCCACTTGTTTTCTATAACAACTCTTTTCAAGGAAGACACCATCGAGAGCAACAATCTAATTTTGTTTCGATGTTGTGAGGGAAAAAACCCCATATTTCTTCTTTTGAGGAAGAGAAAACTATGTCCGAAGTTCTCAGACTATAATTGAAAGGCTATTTTAGAATCTTTCTAAATCCATGTTCGCATGGTATTCTTTCAATTTCTATAGCACTTTTGGGTTTCTTGTGGGTATGTAGCTTGTATTTAGACACTATCGCTTTGAAAGACTTGTTATGACTTAGACTATTGATCTTATCAATATTTTTTGTCATCTTGATTCATGACTGGATTTAGGTTAAGTTTCTAAAACTTCTCCTAAATTCGAGCACTTAGTTGATTCTAGTCACATTAACCATCATCTTATGTCCAACAAAAGTTTTAGTGATTAATTGACCTTTGTTTTGTCATAAGAGATCTTGTCAGATCGGTTAGTTTGAACCATGTTTATTCTTTCGAATTTTATGTTCATCCTTGTTGTCTGACTAGATTAGAATAACTAATTGAATCGTTTGATTTTTAATGTTCATAAGCTGAAATAGGTACTTTTCTCAAGAACATCATAAAATACTAAATACTTTATTTCTCATAAATCCAATTTCAGAGAGATGTTCAAAAGAAAGGAAAAATAATATCTAGTAATAGTAATTCCTATAGGAGATCAAAATCCTTCTGGAGCCTTCTCAGCAACTATTGCTTCTTTGACTCTTCAACAGGTTCATCTCCTTTCAGTTAAATACTCAGCTCCCATTTACTCGTGTCATTCATAATGAAATGAGCGTTAGGTATCCAATACCTTTAAGGGAATTGTATTTAATTGAATTAACTTTTAACATTTTTACCTTTAGCGGAAACTACTGTTCCGTTTTTCTTGTCTTCAAGGAATTTGAGACAGTTTCTCTCCCAATGGCCCATCACATTAGAAACACTTGTAGTCATAAGAGGAATGCTTTGTTTTGGCAACTTGTTTGCCTTTTGCTTTTCCAAATTTCCTCTTGTTCTTTTGGTTTCCGTCCCTTTTGAATCCTTTGTCTTTCTGAACCATTGGAACTTCCTTATTAGGTTCAACTACTGCGATATTCTCTTCGGCTATCTAGAGCATCGCGTGTAGTTTCTCCAAAGATTTATCCCATCCATTCATCATGTAGTGCAATCTAAACTGATTGAATCCTTTATGAAGGGAATGCAGGATGATATCAGTGGCGAAATCCCGACCATGATCGACTCCAAGTCGTGTTAGTTTCTCAAAAAGGCTGATCATTTTAAAAACATGTGGCCCTACAGGCTTACCCGTTTCAAGGCGGCAATCTAGTATTGATTTTGACGTCTCATACTTTTCCATTCTGGATTTCTTTTGGAACAATTCCCTAAGTTGTCATATCATAGTGTAAGCAGCCATGTGTATGAACTTATCCTGAAGATTGAGTTCCATGGGTGCTAACATTAAGCATGTTACTGAAGGATATAGTCCTTCAGTCTGAAGGAGATGTCCTTCTAAAAGAGTGTCCTTCGACCAAGATGGAAATGCGTACAATTTGTCAGTTAGGATGACGATGACTTTATCCGGAAGATCATCTAGTCCGGTCAAATTAGGGGTCGTAATGCTTAGCTAGAAGCCGCTTACGATCGTCGGATCACTTCGGTAATCCACGGGTAACATAGACCGGATCTTACAACAGGTCACACCAAAGATTGGTAGCTTGATCGGAGAGAGAGTTGACTCATGGGAGCTTGCCTCTAGATGGATATGATCCAGTCTGATAGTGCCAAAAGATAGAAATAATTGGGCTCGAAAGAAGAGACCCGAAAAGTGCAAAACCCACTGGGTGGGTGCCCGGATCACACCTGGTTAGGGGCAACCCATGGCCGGCCGTGTGATGTCAATAGGTCGGGCATATCAAGCCCATAATGGGCTGATATGGCCGGCCATAACACTTGGAGAAACCCATTAGGGTTTCGGGTCAGAAGAGTTCTGACTATTTACTTTTTCTGAGATTCTTATGGAAACCTAATTGGACCCAAATTCTAATTAGGATTTCTCTATATAAGGGTCATTAGAGAACAAAAAAAGTTGTTGGATTTTTCTCTGGAGAAAACTTCATCTCTCTCACAATATACAACTTATGGAGAGAGAGGGTTTTAGAGAAAAAACTCTCAATCGATCTAATGGAGTCAAAAGAAGAATAGTTCTTCTTCTCAACCTTCAATGGGATTCTAGCGGACAACAAAGAAGGGAGATCAAGTTATGTACTCGGGTGTCTCAAGTAGAGGAGCAACATGTGAAGCTCTCATCTTCTTCGGGATAAAGTTAATGGATTCTAGTTCGTGGGAAAGCGAATCCAGGTATTATTCTTTCTATTTCTAGTTCATTATTAGTTCATGCATATGCTCCTGGTTAATTAGTGTTAATCATATGATGATTAAGATTCCGCTTACAACACTAGTTAGATGATTGCTAGTATTAGATAACCCCAAAACCCAACAGTGGCATCACGAGCCGTTTGCATGTAACTAGTTTTGTCTAGAACGAATTAAATTCAGACTTGATTTATTAGATAGATTAGTTTGAATATAGATTCGGACACGTTCTTGAATAGTTTGAATAAGATACGGACATGTTCTTGATTAGTTTGAATAGAGATTGAGGGGAAATTTTGATTCGTTTGAAAAGTTTTAAAACACTTTCAAACATGTATTTGAAGGGTTTTAATGCATAAAATAGTCAAAATTATATGTTTTTGGAAAGGGTTTTCGAAAACGGATCTAACGGATACAAAATTTTGGAAATCAAATTTCAAAATCATGAAGTTTTGGTGTTGAATTCATCAAAAACAGCAGTTTTCATGAAGAAAACAGTAGATTGGACAAGGAAGAAGAAGTTCGGAATGGCAGTTTCCCAGAATTATAGAAACTGCATGTTTTGTCCGGCCAGGACGCCTCCAGGACGCGTCTGGCCGGTATCGCACGTCTCGGGAAGCTTCCGGAGACGCGGGAATCTCGGTCCGGGATGGGATCTCAGTCCGAGTACAACTGGGAATCCCAACGCGTCTAGGACGCGACTGGAATCCCAGTCCGTCTCGGTCTAGGACCGAGACATGGACTCGAGAGTCCGGACGCGTCTGGCTCGTCTCGGATATCTCGGACCAAGTAGTCCGAGATAATCTCCACCGAGAGATGGTCGAACGCGTCTAGGACGCGTCTGAGCTATCGAGACGCGTCTAAGACACGTCTGAGTCTACGAGAGGCATCAGGGATGCGTCGCAAGGTATCGAGACGCGTCCTAAACACATCTGTTGCACCAGGACGCATTCTGCCTTAGCCAGGGCGCGTCCTGCCTGAGCCAGGACGCGTCTGGACCGAGGGTCACAACATGTTATGAACATGTTGTTCCTTAGTTCGAGAGATACCCAACTTTGTCCAGGGGCCAAATTGGGCTTACCCGAGACTGGCCCATGGATATTTGATCAAGTTTGACTTGGGCTCTTCATGGGCCTCGACTCGAGTAGTAGTTTTCCAATCTTCTTCGATTCCAACTAGAATTTTCCGAAATCGACTCGGGCCATTCGAGGGCCCAAACGGAGTTTTTCCTTGAATCGATTTTAGAAATCATTAAGGAAGAAACATAACGTGCCATTACTTCATATTTTACGAAAATCGACTTAGTAGCATGTTAGACATAGATATGTCACAATTTCCCATAAATAGCAAACCTAAAAACGAATCTAGGATACATACTTTATTTTATGATTGTCATATTTGTATGTATATATATGTGAATGCGTAGAATAGTATTGCCTTTAGATAAGTAATCGAGTCTTGTTTCTAAGCACATAGGAGTATGTGCCCGATTTATACTTAGAGTATAGGATCGTAGAATCCATTGATGAATCGAACGATGAGATCTTGGTTGAAGTGAGAGTAATCAATGGAGGTTCAAGGACGTAAATCCAAACGAACCATAGGCGAACAAGAGGTAACCTAAAAGATTAGATCTTTTAGAGGCTATACTAGGAACTAAGTAATTCCTTACGCAAACTCACATAAACTTTACGTTTGTTCATTGTCTAATTTACTTTTGTGACTTTTGATAGGTCGTGTAATAGTGTTTGAAGATTTTGCTATGGCCTTCAGAATCTTGGTATGGCCTTTTAAGGATTCATATGGCTTATGGTAGTAAAGTGTTTCTTCAATCTGTAATAAGTGATATAATTATGTTCACATGATGTAATTAAAGTGATACTAAATGTTTGAATTTTATTCTTACATTAATAAATAATAATATTATTTTTTACATGCATTCGCCTTCATGCCGCATATGTAAACGAGGGTATAACCCATTTCTGCTAGCCATTGGCAGTTATATTAAATGCGTAATTTTAATTATTGAAGAGGGTTTGAAGATAAGATTGGGAGTTATAATCTCAAACATTTGAGAAGTTTTGGAGGTGTAATCTTAGCCACAGAAGAGGATTTTAAGATAAACATGAAATATAATCTCAATCATTGGAGATAAGTTTAGGAGTTGTAATCTTAGCCACTGAAGATTAAAGAATACATAATATTCCATAAATTACGTATAATTTATAGACAATAATATAATATTCATGATATTCGTGATAAAGTATATATAATTTGTCAGAAAATACATATATCATGTTCTCATTTTGAAAAACATCGTACGGGAGATGTTTGCATAATTTACTGTAAATTATGGTAATTTATGATAAAGTACATGTACCGTTAATTCTGTTACGAGGAACCGTACGAAAAAACCACGTTTCATAAATCCGTACAAATTGAAAACCAGATCTGAAGAAAAAGTACGAATATCATTAGGCTTAAACTACATATCAAAAGATATCTGATATGACGATTGATTGCAACAATAAGTATACTCGATTTGCAGGAATCAGTAATGAAGGATTATCTCATCAATATCGAAATCATTAAAGAAATTTTTAGAGAGAGAAATACAATAATAACATATTCGATTTGAAACAGTATCATTAAAGAAGAATTTTGTCTACCTGATTAACAATTAAGAAATTGATTTTGAAAAGCTCTAATGAATATGAAACAATTTCTTTGTTTTAATGGAAGATTTTCAGTAGATTAAGATGTAGAGAGAGAGAATCAAATACCATAAACTGAAACAGAATCACAAAAGCTTATAAATTAATTTGTGTTTTACCTGATTAACAATGATGAAGATGATTTCAGCAACTCAAATGAATATGAAACAAGGTCTCTGATTTAATGGAGGATTTTCATTCGAATAAGATGTAGAGAGAGAGAGTGAGAAAACGAAGGTTTCGGTTACAAAAGTTTCTGATTTTCAGAAGATCACGGTTTCTTAATATAAAAACATGATTGGAGAGAAAAACAGGGAGATAAATATGGAAAATATATTTGGTGAATTTGAGCTTAAATATGTTTTTATATTTAAGGAAGGTTAGTTTAGGTATTAATGTTTTATAGTTATTCTAGGGATTTGTGTTTTCTCTCTAGATGGACCCAAATGGACTAGATATCTATTTGTATTAATATTTTAGTTTTTAAACCCTTTATGGGATTAGAGAGGATTAAAAGTGGGGTTGTTTTTTGGGCCATATACCCAAAAATTTTATATTTTATATAGATACAAAAAGACATAAATGTAACGTTTATGATTGAAATTTGGCACTGGTCTTCTAACCCACGCTATTGACTACAATTGTGCTTGATATTTTTTATATGTTCGAATCTGAATTGCTTGACTATGAATTAGCTGAATCATTTTACAAGTTTGATGGTTGTTTCTTAAATCTGAATCACTAGATCTGAATTAGGATAATGACATTTATACCCTTGTAATTTTGTCCAAAAGAAAACGAAAACCTAATTTCTATTTTCTCCTCTGAATGAATAAAAGAAATCCTAGTTCTTTACCTCATCTCTTTCTCTTTTTCCTTCTCTCAACAGTCACTCTCTATAATCGAAGATGGAAAAGTTTCAGTGAGGGTTCAATCATGATGACCCTCCCCAAATCCAAAGACCTCTCTCTTTCTCCTTTTCTCCCTCACTCTCTCTCTCTCTAAACCAAATCTCGGTGGACGAGTCCAAAGGAACCAGAGCATACAACGAAGACCTAAGAACAAGAGACCGCCAAAGAGTTTTCCAGTTAGTAATCCAATCATAATTGAAATTAAATCGGTTCGATGCATAATAAAATGTCTGAGTAGTGTTTCAGTTATTGATTCCATGAAACCTCTGTACCTTTCCTTCCAACAAAAATTACTTTGGTGATGATGTTGTGGTGGTTATTTGCGGTCTGTTATGGTGTTCCGATCTGGTGGTGGTTTGGTATGTCGTGATGGTGGTTTGTGGTGGTTGTGCTGGTGGGGTACTCTGTTGTGATTGTGTGGTGTTGGATGTAGTTAAGTTGGCTGTGGTGATGGTGTTGGCTGTTGTGATGGTGTTGGTGGTGTTGTGTTCCTGGGGGTGGTGGTGTTGTGTTCTTGGTGGTGGTGGTGGTGTGTCCCCGAAGAAGGGAAGTAGAGGGATATAATTATCTATTTTAAAGTTTAACAGGGGTATTCACGTCTTTAACAATTTTTTAGATCCTAGGTTTACTTTTTAGTCTTGTTTTGAAATTTGAAATGTATACATCTTTATTCAGCCAATTCGGACCTTGACCCAATTCAACCAAGTTTTCAGATTGTTTTAAATTAAAAAACAAACATCTGAAATGGATTCCAATTAAAATTTCATATGTGAAAAAAAACATCTACATCACATCGAAATTCATAGTCATTATCTTACACTCAAACATCACTATTTTGAGATCTAGATATTTGAGTTTCTTTCGGAAGTTAAACGGTATACTAATCAAATGATAAGAAACAAGAATAGAAATTTGATAAATGTTAGTACCCAAATGAAAGTATATAGTTTATCATATATGCTGAACTTCATTAAACAAAACAACCATAACACAAATGAACTTTATTAAACAAAACAACCATAACACAAACAATTCAAACAAATATTACCACATTCCTTTATTACTATCATATGAAGTTTTTTTTTTTTTTTTTGAGACAACGAGTATCATATAAAGTTAGGTTAGATAGCCTTTGCCCTTTGATACTAGTGGCATGCTTTTTATTTGATATTCTCACCAACACAAATTTAATTATGAGCAAATCAATTAGCAATTTGGACTCCATTTCCTCTTTCAGGGGGTGCCACACACTGCAGAGTCTGAACCCATAACCGAAACCGTCCTCCTTTGGAAAGTCAATCCAGGATTCATTTGAATGTTAAATTGACCACCCACACACACTATAGGCCCCTCCGACGCCAATACCCGGCTAAGGAACCGCGCCCCCTCCATCTCTGCAAAGGAAATTTACTTTTTTATATAATACATTTTACTGATATTAACAATTTCATATATCACAAGAAAACAATATAAAAATATAACATAAATTTAATAAACATATAACAGTAATAAACACAAAAATTTAGCCTTTAAAGGTCATCTTATATATTTAACAAAACAAGATGACTAAATAGTTATCCTTCAAATGTATACCCTTGAAAGTAATTGTGCCTAGGAATGCCAATAATTCTAAGACCAGTTAGTTATGCATCTACTCTAAATATCAAGAGGTTATACGATCTAATTCACGTCCATTGGAATTTATCATTAATTAACCCACGCTAAAAGGTATAGATAAAGTAAAAGTAGGAATGGACTTTCGTGCCCCCCTGATAGCGTATTCAATTCATGTATTTATTCATGATATATCTACCTCGTAGTAAATGTAGTGACTTTTGGAGTTCATGTAAAAAAAATATATGGATACAAATGAAAACAAACTATAAGAATAAAGCATCATAATAGATTAGTATATTTGTGTGTCTAACTAATCCAAATTAAAAGGAAAGAGAAAAGAATCTTAGACATATGTACTTACTTGGAGCATACATCAAAATCAAAACAAAAATGAAAGCGAAATACACATGACTTAAGGAATTTTTAGCCATTATTGTGTGATTAAACTTGGAGAAGCACTTTGGCTTGTGAACATATGTAAGAATGCGCTCAATTTATAGCAACATATAGGTCTTAAGCACGATCAGATTAATTATTTCTTTATTATTCAACTTGTGATATTAATATATGAAGTTTTAATGATAAAATATTTCTTAAAATTTTTTCCCCAATTTACTTCTAAAATGATTACAATACACGACCTTCATAAGAATAGTCAACCAAAGTTTAGGAATTTGGCTTATAAAAAAGTAAATAGTTGTTGATTTTTTTCTTTTTAATCTTTTTTGCTTATTTATTTAAGTAGTAGTGTTTAGCCATTCATTCTAAAGTCTAACTATCGTGCAAAGTGATACCTAAGGGGGTGGCAGAGGCTGGGAACATTGGGAGACATTTATAGACAAAAATGTCCGATAGATATTTCAAGACATTTCGAGGCATTTATCTATAGACAAAATGTCTTTCTAGACATTTCAAGACATTGGGTTTGTAACCAAAAAGTTTTGTAGACATTTCAAGACATTTGAACCATAGGCACAATTTCCTTGAGACATCTCACGATTGAATCTATAGACAAATGGGAGTGCTACATGTACAAGATCCTTGACAAAATTTGTGACTTAAGACTCTTTTTCATTAAAAGACAAAAATTGATCGAAGCTTTTCAAAGTTTGACTTTGATCGGGACCGTTCAAATGACATTTTATTTTCTCCCATTTTTTCCCTTTTATAATATATATTATCTTATTTTTACATATATTTTGGCAACTCTACCAACGTCTTCTAAACTCTACCAACGTCTTCTAAACTCTGAAGAATCCATCATATTTTTACAAACATAAATAAGTTGGATTTAACTATAATAGAAGTATATAGATTTCTCGCAAAGTTTTACATTTTTATTCTTTTACATTGGTGTTCTCGTATCGTTCAATGTTTATTTATTATGTAAATAAACATGTTAACCGATCATGAAATAGATGTTAGCGCAAAATTCTATTGCTTCTTATATTTTTTATTCTTTTACATTGAACTTATATTGACCCATGTAGGTCAAGCTTTAAATGGATATACTCAAAGATAACAAAAAAATATTCCCGACATCAAAGTGATAATCCTAACATTTCTGTGATATATTCTAGCATTTTCCATTAACTCTCAACATTTTTAACGTATTTCACGATATTTGTATTAAAACTTAGAGTAATTAAAATGAAGAGAAACTCATTACAACATAATCAATTACAACATAGTCCATTACAAGAACTAACAACTTTTGTTCCATTAATCCTTCAACTGATCCAGTAACAACCAAGTTAATTCAACCCACCTCCTTTGCGTTTATATTGTTAAATCTTTGGCTAACATTCCGTGTGAAACATGCTTATAGTAGGTTCGACCACAAATTCATCTACGTGCAAAATTACATACAAACACAATCTTCCACAATCTCGTCAGTAAATTCATAAAATATATTAGTTTTCAAATAAGTATTTGTAATTCATGGACTGATAAAATAAAAAAGGTAGAAATTGGAAATGTAAAATTTTACGAAAAATCTGTACAGGTGTACTACCGGTAAAGTCATTTTGGAAGTAAAACTATTATGTTTGTAAAATATGTTATGTTTTGCCAGAATTTAAAACATGTTGGTAAAATTTCCACATTTTATGCAAAATCAAAGAAGTGCTACAACAAATTTGAGGGTGTCGCCGATTGCGTAAACAAACTCGCTCATTCAATATTACAAAGCGAAAATAATTTTCTGGGTAAGTCAGAAAATAATAAAACGTAAATGTGCTGTTAGAACCAAGAAAATTTTATGAGAATATACAAATTGTTTGCAAAATATCTTATTATTTTTCATGTAAATTTTCTGAAGAAAATAAGATTGTGGAGAGAGAAACAGTGGGACAAGATATGAAGATTTTTTTTTGAGAAAAAGATTGATATCCTAATTTTAAGAATAAGAACAACAAAACCATGCACGGTGCAACAACCTAGCATTGAAATAAAACGAGAATATGGTAGAAGAAATTTAATCCATTGAGCACCATGTTCTTCTAGGTTTTCTCTAGGTGAAGACTAAAAAGCGTGGATGATTTTTCTCTGTGATTTCTCTAGGTTTTCTCTTGGTGAACTGAAGAAGCAAGTGTTATAATAGATTTTCTTTAGGTTAAAAGATTATGGAAATATTCATTTAAAAGAAAAAGATAATTTTTTTAGGGATAGAAACTTCTTATTAATGAATTATTTTCATGAAAGTGAAAAACCCGGGATAGGTTAGGTAGTAGTAGTAGAAAAAAAAAGGATTAGACATGTAAGTTACTTCTAGTGGATTTATTTTCAATTTAATGTTATCTTTGGGCTCTAAACTCATTGACCCAATGATTTTGGGGCGAAAACTCATCTCCCTATTATTATTATGATATGTTGTAAACATTTTTTGTAATATAAAGAACATTTTGTAAAATTCTCACACTTTGGTATCCACTTTTTTCATTCAACGTGTCGCTTTACTTTTTCTTCATTATACAGACACAATCTTGTTTTCGTAAACATTGTTCATAGTGTTTTAAACATAAATCTTAATCCTCAAATATTTTCGTCGACATACTGACACAAGCACATAAATTAGAACATCTTCTCTTTGGTATTCGTTTTTCATTCTTATACGTATACTTTTTATCTTCGGCTTCGTTTTTCATTTTTAAAAATAATGTCTTCGACATTTTTCAATATTTGTAAACATTCCACAAATTGTTTTCTGCATCCACGCAACTGTCTGGATCATTTTGTATTTTCCTTATGATATAATTATGTGTTGATTCCACTTGCAGATTTTATATCTTTGGAAAAGGATAGAGCAATTGATACTTCTCAAAACAAAGATAAAAAGCTTGTTCCAGAATCTTGGGGCGAGATATTTAATGAGATTGGTCAAACATTTCTCGTTGGTGTCAAAGCTTTTCGAGAAGCTCTTGGCCGATATACTATTGCCACAAAGAACAAGTTCATATATATCAAGAATGAACCCGGCCGTATAACTGCGGTGTGCTCAAAACCCGGATGCAATTGGAAAGTTCATGCAGTTGCACCATTGGAATGTAAATCTGTCTTTTTGTTGAAAGAGTTTGAACCGAAACATGATTGTTCGGATGTTGTTCTGAAACCTTCTGATCCCAAATTGTCTAGTAAATTGGTTGGTAGTCTGATCGTTCGAGACATTAGAAAACATCCAAATTGAACTACGGCTATAGTTAAGGAGAAGTTTCTCGATGACTACGGTGTTGAGTTGAGCTATTACTTTTCTTACGGTGATGAGAAGTTTGCGATGGATAAAGTATTTGGTCCGAAAGGTGATTCTTATGCAAAGCTGAAGTGGTACGTAGATGCTTTGGCAACTACTAATCCTCATAGTAGAAACGATTTGCAAGTCGATGAAACTTCTAATAGATTCATTAGAGTTTTTATTGCGCTGCATGCATCTATCCTAGGCTTTGAACACTGTCATTCGGTTATTTATGTTGATGAAACATTCGCGAAGACTCGTTTTAATGGTTGCATCCTAGCTGTTGTTACCTAAGATAGAAACGACGTTATGTTTGCATAACTACATTTGCAGTTAACATTAATATATTTTTGATTAAATTATGAAACATGTCGACAACATTTACCGTTATGTTTTGATGATGCTTCTTAATGTTCAGATATTTTAATATTTTGAATTGCTTTCCCCATTTCTGTCACAACATTTCCCCAAATGTTTACTTAATATTCCTGTCTGCTGCAAACAAAACAAAATATTTCTTTTGTATTAGGCATTTTCCCGATTGCGTACG
>BEHA01050358.1:0-12113 GCA_002897215.1 Eschscholzia californica subsp. californica | reverse complement strand
ACTTAGGGAGTGAAAGATATATTCTTACACCATATAGAGGACTCCTTTTAGAATCTTCAAATTCATTATAATTTCTTAACGAAAATCTCGTTTATCTCCTCCATTAAGGAGAAGTTTAGATATTTCTCATACCATAGTTATATCCAATAGAAAGTTGGTTGTAATTTGAATCACATTCATCTACTCTCCCATCATCCCTTACAAAAATGTATAAGTACTAATATCTTGGTATTACTATCATTGAGATGAACCCGATAGAAGTCTACTCTATGGGTAAAAATAAGTTGTATAATTTAGGAAATTATAATTCCTTTCATTCATCACAGGGAGGAAGATTGTAGCAGGAAGTGGAATAGGAGGAATGAAAGAAACCCAAGAGATGATAGATTTTGCTGCCAAACATAACATAACTGCAGATATTGAGGTTATTCCCATGGACTACGTTAACACGGCAATGGAACGTCTTGCTAAGGCTGATGTTAGATATCGTTTCGTCATTGACATTGGCAATACCTTACCAAAAACTACTTAATAGGCCATTTATCTGCTGAGATTTCAGAAAATTCAGTGGGTTACTTTATCTACACTCTATTGTTTGAGGTTTTCTTATCAGTGATTTGTGTTGTTATAATACATATTGAAAATTGTGTGAGTAGTATAATTGATGAGATAAATAAGAGTACTGTTTGAGCTTCAAAGTTTTACTTTTTGATTGGGTTTCTTGAAGCAAATACTAAATAGGAAGTTTTACTTTTTTGATTGACTTTCTTGGAGCAATCTTTACTGTTCCCCTTCTCAAAAATAATTTTAATCCAACTATACACTATCTATTTGATTTCACTTTGTGCTTCACTTTTAAATATCCTTTTTCCCTATTACTTATACTAAATTTTACACTATCATTATAATTCAAATCACCAATTTAAATACTTTTTAATTATTCAGGTTCAACTAATATTTTTTTTTGTTTAAATTTGTTGGTCGTAATCAGTTAATTCGTACCTTAGTGTGGAAGCGGTTGATCGTCCAATTGCCGCTAATCTGCCCACAATCATCGTCGACTTGCTACGATGTATGTGTCCAAATAACTACTAGAGAAATCGGAATATCCACCCCTTATATCCTCATCTATCGATGGTTAGACCGTGTAATACTAGAGTATTCTGAATGAGCTTCAAGGTGTGTGTTGTGTTCTTGTTCTTTTGTGTATTTCTCAAGAACACAAATGAGAAATATATATATATATATATAATTTCTCATAGCTACAATTAATCACAGAGATTAATAGCCAGCAATTAATCCATTGTAACCGTTATACTAAATAGCGAGTTAATTGCGGTCGTTTCATTCCATGAATGTGGCCGTTACAAAACGGTTTCATTTTCCATGAATGTGACCATTACAAAATGATTAATAACTCTCACTCGGCCACACAAGTCATACACATCAACTAGATCAGAAAGACAGTTCTCATTCTTGGTCACACAGACTGTACTCATTCACTCTATACAAGAGCGTATCACACATTTTATACAAGAAATGAGGCGTGCGGCCACAAAGTAACAAGAAATATTATGTTAAGCAACCATCTAACTAGCATAAAACTTTCACGCTTTTCGATACCCTGAATTATCTGACCATCACCGATTGCATACATAGTCCCTATACGCAATAATGTCTTATTTAGTTATACACATAGTATAAACCCTGGCCAGGTAATGGTGGTGATATAAGAATCATTCTTCCTTAGACACTCATGTTAATCCATCTTAGCTTGACTGCTTTCCTGACATGTGGCGTCGAGTCGATATTTTGTAATCCTTTGGAGACATGCTAAAGTAGCATCATCGAACCTCAACTTCAAAACATAGTTCTAAGTCAACGTGCATCGCCTAGTATAGGTTTCACACAATGACAAAGTAAGGATTCGTTTGTCACTCCCTATTGGTCGTCATAAACCACATACACTATGATATGTATGCCACAACATAGCTCCCACTTAGATGGCATGTCACTCTTCTATGTATGCGAATATTAAGTCTAGATACTACAAAAGTGTCTCACTTGAGCCACTCGATCTACATACACATGTACGATCTGACACTCATTTATTCGGCTTTAAGGTTTAATGTGAAAGCGGAAAATTTCATATTCGACTCCCGCTGATTCTCATCTTGGACATACTAAGGCAACTATCAATTCTAATAATCACTCATACGACATATGTATGATGACAACCCATACTGCACATACAGTGCCAATACGACTAAGTCTCATCCTGCACACTACACAAGTGTTAGGGTGATCACCTATGTTTGATTTCGCAAACATATCCCTTAATTAAACAATTGAAAATTTCCAAGAAACAAACAACTTTATTTCATTAATGCTCAACACATGTCCATTACAAAAAAATCCCCTTACATATACAACGACTACAACCTACGCAATCCTAAGTTCTTCACATGGGCTACAAAAGCATTCTTAGGAATTGGCTTAGTCAAGGGATCAACAATCATCATGCTGGTGGGTATATAATTAATGACAACATCTTTCTTTCTGATAGCCTCTCTAACAAAAGGAAAGCATCTCCTAATATGCTTGGATTTTTTATGAAACTTCGGATCTTTAACGAACTGTATAAAAGAAGTATTATCACAATGCATGTGTACAGGTTCATTAACCTTAGGAGTGATGTTGAGATCCTATAGGAAACTCTTCAACCAAATAGCTTGTTGCACAGCTAGGCAACATGCAACTTACTTTACTTCCATTGTAGATAAAACAACACAATTTTGCTTCTTACTACACCAAGATATAGCACCTCCACCAAGGATAAAGCATATCCGCAAGTCGATTTAGACTCATCCAAATCGCCACAGAAATCTGCGTCTAAGTATCCTTGTAACCTCATATTTCCACCTTGGAAACATAGAACATGATCACTTGTACCACGAAGATAACGCAAGATTCTCTTGACTACTTGCCAATGAGCAGGTCCTGGATTACTTTGGTAACAACTTACCAAGCCAACTGCAAAACAAATATATGGCCTTGTACATAACATGGCATACATTAAGCTCCCTATTGCACTAGCATAAGCAACTTTGCTCATTTCTTTTCTTTCTTCATCTGTTTTCAGGCACTGATCAAGACTCAAAATTAGACCCTTCTCGACAGTAGTATTAACAGGTTTGGAGTTATGCATTCGAAATCGTTCCAAGACATTCCCAATGTAAGACTTTTGAGATAACTCAAAAAGTCTCTTAGAACGATTTCTTATAATTTCCACGCCAAGGACATACCTTGCTTCACCCAAGTCCTTCATCTCAAAGACAGAAGATAACTACTCTTTAGTGGTTTTGATCATCTCCATGTTATTTCCAACCAATAGTATGTCATCGACATACAAAGAAAGAAACATGATTCTGATGTTTTCTGAACATACACACAATGATCTTCATCAACCATCGGGAAACCAAACGAATTAGTGGCTTCATGGAATCTGAAGTACCGTTGCCTGGATGACTGCTTACGACCATATATAGATCGTTTAAGTCGACACACTTTGTCTTCCTGACCTTTCGTGACAAACCCAATAGGTTGATCCATATGTATTTTTTCCTCAAGTGTACCATTAAGGAAAGCAGTTTTTACGTCCATTTGAACCAACTTTAAGTCCAAGTGAGAAACCAGAGCTAGAAGCAGGCGAATAGAGGCAAATCTCGCCATAGGAGAAGATGTCTCATCAAAGTCTATACCAGCAATCTGGGTAAAACCTTTCGCCACTAATCGATCCTTAAACTTATCAACTGACCCATCAACTTTTCTCTTGATCTTGAAAACCCACTTGCTTCCAATAGATTTACGATGAGTATGGAGTTGAACTATTTCCCAGACATGGTTCTTTGCCATAGAGTCCATTTCTTCTCTCATGGCATCCATCAATTCTTTGTGATTTTATGAATCTAAAGCCTCAGTAAAAGAAGTGGGTTCCTCAACTTCCAAAGTAGTGCAAAGGAATGCTCCCTCTTCGATCTGTAAATATGGACGAGGTATTTTTCCACGCTCACTTCTTCGTACTGTAAGATCTTGAGTGACTATCTGACTGCTAGATAGATCTCTCCCACTATCACTAAGATTAGTATGTTCAGGAACTTGAGGACACACCTCTTGTTTTACCTGAGATACAGGGTCTACCCCGATCTCTGGTTGATTATCTAAAGCAGACAAACGTCCTTCATCTGGATTTATAGGATTGCTCCCATTATTTCGGTCATTTGGTGGAACATCACTATCCTTGGTGCCTTGGTTAGAACCTAATTTCTCCCACTCATCAAGAGATAGTTCCAAGTCATTTTGTAACTCATACAACTCGAGATTCTTTTTAATTTCACCAATACTTGGGAACTCATCCTCAAGAAAATTAACATTGCGGATGTCAACTTCTGTCAAGCTACTGTTTGGTTGTTCACCGAACATTACATAACCTTTAGAATGTTCAGGATACCTTATAAACACCATCTTAGTCGCTCTTGGACCAAGTTTACCAAACTTGTGATTTTAGTTATGCTCATAGGCAGTCGAACCCCAAGGTTGTAAATGATCCAATGAAGGCACTCTTCCATTCCATAACTCATATGGAGTGGTACACACACACTCTTCCTTGGCACACGGTTAAGAATATAAGTTGCTATAAGCAAAGCATCTCCCCAGAACCTAATAGAAAGATTGCCTTGCGCCATGCCATCATTGACCTAACCATGTCCAGTAACGTACGATTTATCCTTTCCGCTACACCGTTTTGTTGCGGAGTGTAAGGAATTTTGTCTTTTAATACCTTTTTCCTCACAAAACCCTTTAAACATATCAGAAAGGTATTCACGACCACGATCAATTCGAAGTGTCTTTACTTTTCGATCTAATTTGGTCTCTACTTTCGCTACAAAACGCTTAAACATATTAAGAGCTTCGTGGCGATGCGATAATAGATACACATACCCATATCGTGAGTAGTCATCTATAAAAAGTGAGAAAATAAACAGCGTCATGACTTGCCTTAACATTAACAGGCCCACAAATATCACAATGAATTAACTCAAGAGGAACCATCACCCTCATTGCCTTGCCAAAAGGTTTCTTAGTAGCTTTACCAGCTAGGCAAGACTCGCACCTAGGTAGTTTAACCTTAGTGAGCTGGTCTAAGAGACCACCTTTTAGAAGTATACTCATCCTATCTTGCCCAATGTGACCAAGTCTAGCATGTCATTTAACAGATTTCGAATGAATATCAAAGTTAGAAGCAATCGCAAGCATAGAATTATTATCAGAATCATAATCCAAATCAAATACAAAGAAACTATCTTTCATGAACCGATGGCTGAACAAATCGCCATGATACATAATATCCAAAAGGTTTAGTTGAAAATAAAAGGAAAACCCAAGTTTTAACAATGAAACAATAGAAACTAAGCAACATTGAACCCCAGGTGCATAAAGAGTATCATCAAGAAGCAACGTTTTGCCTCCTCGTAACTTGAGCTTGTATGTACCAATTCCAAGAACATATTTTTTGGTTCCGTTGCCCAACATAACAATCTGTGAAACCACGGGCACACGGTGGTATTCCACAAACCCAGCTCGATCATGAACTACATGCTTGCTGGCTCCCGTATCTACAATCCCATTAGGAAGGTGATTAGCAACTAATGCTTGGGAACAAACATAAGTTTCATGAGTAATAATATAATAAGATACCTTTTTTGGCTCTGAGCAGTCTCGAGCGAAATGACCCTTATTTCCACAGTTGAAGCACTTCACAGGTGCAATTTTAACCTCTTTATGGCCTTTTACCTTTAGTTGCTTAGCCTCACCACCTTCGAGTCCACGGCTTTGAGAAGAGCGAGCCTTCTTAGATCGATGTTTCGATTTTTTTGACTCACGCCCATGAGCTACAAAAGCAACATGTGAAGACACAATTGCCTTCTGACGCTTTACCTCCATCTCAAGGTGTCTAGCAATCTCAAAAAATGTCTTCACATGCTCACTATGAGCCATGAGGAGCTTAAAATTGGCCCAGCTAACAGGTTCATCAGGAAGTGAACGAATCACATTGAGAACCTGCTCCTCATCGTCAACTTCTCGCCCAATAGCTTTCAGGTCACGAATCATAGCAGTCATGATTCGAAGATGTTGAGCCACACTATGACTTGTATCCATAATGTATCTCATCCATTTCAAAGTCAAGGCATGAAGCCTAGTAGCAGATGTTTGATTGAACTTGACCTTACGCTTATCCCACATGTCCTTAGCCGTGAGACAATTCTCAAATTCCCCAATCAGATCGTTGTGCATGCAATACAACATAGTATAACGCGCCGAACGATCCTTTTTGGACCATTCTGGGTATGTTTTCTTGCTTATTCTGATCACTTTCGGTATCCTTAAGTCCAACCATAACAATGGATAAATTGTCTAAGACCTCGTGTTCATTAAGGAGATATTGAATCTTCTTATGCCAAATGTCATAGTTAGTACCATCTAGTTTCTCATTCGTGGACAAGTCTCCAATCATACTCTTAGTTGTCATCTACAAGTATACACAAGGTAATGGTTATTAAGCACAATTTTCGTTTCTAATTAAAGTATTGAGATTTCATCATTTACATCAATCACTCGAAAATTTCGTTAAGCTCATTGTCATCATTCATGATATAAACTAGAAATTCCGCAATTCAATTACTTCATTGAACACATCTATGGGACCCTTTGATTTCGCAAACATATCCGCAAAATTTAATTTATAAATTTTCGTTTCTAATTAAAGTATTGAGATTTCATCATTTACATCAATCACTCAAAAATTTCGCTAAGCTCATTATCATCATTCATGATATAAACTAGAAATTCCGCAATTCAATTACTTCATTGAACACATCTATGGGACCAAAAGGTGTTTTTACTAGGCCTCTGTGTCTATACTCAATGAATAGACCCAAACAATATATATAGACCATAGATTACCATATTTTATTTTTATGCACAGGAGATGGAAAAAAGAGATAGAGTTGATAATAGACTCTATGAATCACTTTTTTCTTTGAGTCGCAATTATATCATATTAGTTTTTTGGCTAATGACACTACCAGCCAGATTTAATCATAAATTTACATTCACATTTCAAGTGACTTCTAATTCCAATTTCTTTAAAATAAAATGAAATTCTAATCGGAAACTCAATTATTAACGAACACGGGATAAGAGCAAACAATTTCGGCTCGGATACCACTGTTGGTCGTAATCGGTTAATTCGTACCTTAGTGCGGAAGCAGTTGATCGTCCAATTGCCGCTAATCTGCCCATGCTCGTCGTTGACTTGCTACGATGTATGTGTTCGAATTACTACTAGATTAATCGGAATATCTACCCCTTATATCATCGTCTATCGATGGTTAGATCGTGTAATACAAGAGTATTCTGAATGAGCTTCTTGGTATGTGTTGTGTTCTTGTATTTTTTTTGTGTACTTCTTAAGAACACAAATCGGAATATCTACCCCTTATGCCTTATGAATCATAAGAACTCTTCTTATATTCCTTTGGTTGCTGAATCTCAAGAACTTGTTTCTTAGATTCAAACGTTCCTCAATGTTCTTTTCAGTTGTCTTCACAAACTTAGGTAACAACGAACATTAGGAATTGGATATTCTCGGACGTTTTCTTTGTTTCGAATTTGAGAGCGTTTCTCGGATTCTAATCCAATCAAGAAAATAAATTTCGTTTCATTCCTTCTTGAGGAATGAACGAAGGTTGAAAAACTATTTTCTAATAGTCATATATACTCTACACCAAAAGAAAAAGCAAAATCCTAAAACTTATTATCATAGCAAAAACACAGTTTTTGCCACATTATTCAATGAAAACCGTCTCCGGTTGAATAATGCGATTCGAAGGCCCCATTTCTTTGAGGTTAAGCGTACTAGGGCACTGCCCTTAACCCCATAGTCCTGGGTGAGTAACTCTTTACTTGACATACTCCTATGACTCTTGGTTGATAAATAACACGTTGATGTGTTCAATTCATCCTTTGCCTCGAAATTCGAAACCCTTTTGCTGACTCGTTGAGAATAATCATTTAGACATGTAGAACTCTTCATAGGTGTACCCGTACTATCCCGAGGTCAAAGATGGCACCCTAAGGAAACAGACCCACCATCGATGAACAAGGGCTCAGCAGGTGTCTTAATCTGGGTAGGCTTTACTCAAAATTCTTTTTGGAGACTTTTATGTAATTTATCAAGTATGTGTTACTGTGAACTCTGTTATAACCATTCATGACTTATTACATAAAGTTTATGTGAGTTTGCGTAAGGAATTAATTAGTTTCTAGTATGACCCTATACTTTAAGTATTATTTGGGCACATACTCAATTGTGCTTAGAAACAAGAGTCGATTACTTATCTAAAGGCAACACTATTCTACGAATTCACATATACATACATACAAAATATAACATTCATAAAATAAAGTATGTATCCTAGATTCGTTTATAGGTTCGCTATTTGTGAGAAATTATGGCATCTCTATGTCTAACGGGCTTTTAGGTTTATTTTCGTAAAATATGAACTAATTGCACGTTATGTTTCTTCCATAATGATTTCTAAAATCGATTCAAAGAAAAACTCCGTTTGGGCCCTCGGACGGCCCGGGTCAATGTCGGGAAAATTTTGTTGAAGTCGGAAGAAGAAAAGTCAAGACCTCCCACTCGGATTAAGGCCCAAGTCATACTCGAAAGACCCAAGTCAAACTAGGTCAACATGCCCTTTGACTAGCTCGGGTTGCCCCATGACAAGTCTAACGGGCTTTTAGGTTTATTTTCGTAAAATATGAACTAATTGCACGTTATGTTTCTTCCTTAATGATTTCTAAAATCGATTCAAAGAAAAGCTCCGTTTCGGCCCTCGGACTGCCCGGGTCAATGTCGGAAAAATTTTGCTGAAGTCGGAAGAGTAAAAGTCAAGACCTCCCACTCGGATTAAGGCCCGAGTCATACTCGAAAGACCCAAGTCAAACTAGGTCAACATGCCCTTTGACTAGCTCGGGTTGCCCCATGACAAGTCTAAGACCAAGGCCTAGCACTGGCCGGACCGGAACGACACGTTCCATACGTATCGGGTCTATAGGTCTGGACGCGTCCTGGCCCTAGGCAAGACGTGTCCCTTAGCCTTAGACGTGTCTTAGTGCTTCAGACGCGTCCAAGACGCGTCTGACCGAGTTGTCCCCATCTCGGACATGAAGTTCGAGATGTTCGGGACGTGCCAGACGCGTTTGGATGGTCTGGTCATGTCTCGGCCTAAGGTCGTGACCTTCTGGGATGTCCGAGACATCTCGGACTCCTAGTCGCATTCGGACTGGAATTCTAGACGCGTCCAAGACACGTCTAGGTCCTACTCGGATAGGCCAAGGACGCGACCTGGTCGCATCCTAGACGCATCCTGGACGCGTCCTGAGTGCGTCCTGGTCGCGTCCTGGACGCGTCCTGAGCGCGTCCTTGTTGCGTCCTGGACGCGACCAGGCCAGCAAGACCAGAATTTTGGAAACTTCCAAATTCTTTTCTTCTTCTTCCCTTCTCTTTGGCTGCTGTTCTAAGCTCCTGTTTTTTATTATTTGATCATCAAAAAAACTGATTTTTTTAAAGCTTCCCTTTTAAAAATCAAACCCCTAAATCATAGTTTTCGAAAACCTTTTCAAAAAACTCAAAATCTAAGGTTTCTATGCTTTGAAACTCTTTCAAAATCATGTTTTGATTATAAATAAATCTAATTCAATCTAACCAAAACGTGTCTGAATCTCTATTCAAACTAATCAAGAACGTGTCCGAATCTCTATTCAAACTATTCAAGAATGTGTTCGAATCTATATTCAAACTAATCTATCTAATGAATCAAGTTTGAATCTAATTCGTTCTAGCCAAAACTAGTTACATGCAAACGGCTCGTGATGCTATTGTAAGGTTTTGTATGTATCTAATACTTACAATCATCAAACTAATGTTGTAAGCGAAATCTCAATCATCATATGATCAACACTAGTTATCCAGGATCATATACATGAACTAATAATGAACTAGAAACTGAAAATAAAATACCTGGATTCGCTTTCCCACGAACTAGATTCCAATGACTTTATCCCGAAGAAGATGACAGCTCCAATTGTGGCTCATCTACTTGAGACACCCGAGTAAACAACTTGATCTCCCTTCTTTGTTGTCTGCTAGAACTCCATTGAATGTTAAGAAGAAGAACCATTCTTCTTTTGACTTCATAAATAGATTGAGAGCTTTTTCTCTAAACCCCCCTCTCTCCACTTAGCTGTATATTGTGAGAGAGATGAAGTTTTCTCCTGAGAAAAATTCAACCCTTTTTATGTTCTCTAATGACCCTTATATAGAGAAACCCTAATTAGAATTTGGGTCCAATTAGGTTTCCATAAGAGCCTCAAAAAAGATAAACACGTCAGAACTCTTTCTGACTAAAATTAGGGTTTCCCCTAATTAGTGGGTGGTCGGCCACTTAAGCCCACTAATGGGCTCGGCCTGGCCGGCCCACCCTACTCTTATAGCTGGTCCCGATCAAATCCCTAATGGGCTTGATCAGGACACCCCATAAGTGGGGTTTTTTACCTTTTCGGGTTCCTCTTTCGAGTCCGATTCTTTCTATCTTTTTGGCACTATCAGGCTGGATCATATCCATCTATAGGCAAGCTCCCATGAGTCAACTCTCTCAGATCAAGCTATCACTCTTTGGTGTAACCCGTTGTAGGATCCGGTTCATGTTAGTCGCGAATTACCGAAGTGATCCGACGATTGTAAGTGGCTTCTAGCTAAGCATTACGATCCTTAATTGGACCGGACTAGATGATCTTCTGGATAAAGTCATTGTTATCCTAACTGACAAATTGTACGCATTGCCATCTTGGTCGAAGGACATCACCTTAAGAAGGATTGTATCCTTCAATAAATTCTTGTCTGCCTTCATAAAGACGAGCCAAGCTAATAGCAACTGATAAAGTTGCTAGTCTTGCAGCTTGTACATCAGTTCTAATAGAATCTTGAAGTCCACTAATAAATAGAGTCGATCTTTGGCGGCTCTAAATATTACCCAAAAGCACTTTAAATATTTTATGCCAACCCAAAAACGAGCTAAGTGTTTGTCATAAAAGAAGGGCCTAATCTCATATAATTCAACCAGATGACGATATGATGGGCCCACACAATGTCATTGATTTTCGAAAAAGTCAAAGTTACCCAATCTGCCTTACTTTTTGATCGGATGGGTGATCTAGAGTGTGGGGTCGACACTCTCAAACTCATCTCTCTCTTAGTTTATGTTATAAGTGATGTGACACGAAAATGTCACATTTGGAGAGCCTAACTTAGACTAATTAGTCCTATTTGAGTGTTATCAATAATATTTTATGTGTTTTTCATGTTAGGTACTTATTTTGTAGTTAAGCATGTGATTCGGAATAAAAGGAGCGAATTATCACTATCATTTCATGTACCGAAAATGAGAGAAAAAGACTTCAAGCAAATCAAATAACAAGTATAGTCAATGACGAGTCCGACGGTGAAAACGGTATTTAATTCGGAGTTCGGACGGGGAAGATGTGGAAGAAAGAAGTCCGAGGGTATTCTAGTCCTTTGTAAGAATTTGAAGATGTAGAGACAAGGATGGAGGCACTCTCTTGGTTTCTAAATCAAAGCCCAAAACCAAGTCCAAGCCCAAGAAATATTAAGAGAAGAAGAATTGGGTAGAGATTTTATAGGCACCCATTTGTGGTCTAAAGACTTAGTCAATTTTGACTAAGTCTAGGGTTTGACTCAAGTTAGAGTAAGGGGTCAAAGGCTACTATTCATCATCTTCAAGCTTGGGAAAGAAGAAGGAGGAGAGAGTAAAGAGGCAAGAAGGTTGTGCTAGGGTTTGTTCTTGAAGGTTAAAAAGGGTTGAGAGCTAGAAAGAGAGAAGGAAGAAGGAGGAGGGCCGGCCAAGCATAGGCCGGCCAGCACACTAGGCTGGCCTAGCTTACCGGCCGAGTTGTTGTCTTCACAGCAG